>VWZI01004847.1:380591-444715 GCA_013396835.1 Psilopogon haemacephalus
TTTCCCCTCTTACCTCAGTGGCTACAAAAATAACTCCTCTCATTCAGTCTTCCCATCTCTCCACTTCTGAGTATTGGTGTCCAGCCTCTGGCATGGTGTCAGTGCATAAGCGTGACTTTGGAAATATTTTAAGGACTGTAAAACTCTAGGGCTAACTCTTTGAAGGCCAGCACTGAGAAGACATTGGAAGAGCAGTTTTCAGTCTATAGCAATCAGTGCTCTTCAGATCCTTGACTGCAATAATGCTTCTTCTGCTGGAGTTGTTCCCCTTAGCTCCCCTTCTCAAAAAAAAAAAAAAAACAACCAAAAAACCCAAATCTTTTGTAAGGAAGAGTAAGAGCAGCAGCTTGGAATGCTGGAAAGAGGAGCAAGATGTAGAAATTCAGCCTTGCTCCATTTTAGGATTGTTTTGTCCTTTGTCTAACTGGCTTGAGTGCCTTGCAAGAAACTGGGAAGGGAACCTGTCAAAGGAGGAGCTGATCTGAGCTATCCTGGCTGTAGCCAGAGTCACCCTGCAGTGGGGCCAACTGTAAGTACATGCCCTTAGGAACAGGCAGAGCAAGTACCATTGCTTTAGGCCTGGTAAGCCATGTCCAGATCAAAAATGAAGTATCAGGAAATAGTTTTGAGCAAATATTTTGTTCTTTTGTCTGTTACTGTTTTTCTGGAGACAAAGCTCCTTTGCTTTTGTCTTTGTCACCACTTTCTTTTCTCACCATTCCTCACCACTCCAGCCTCAAATTAGTTACTGCTCACTGTAATTAATATAGCTTCCCAAGAATAAGCAAGGAGAGAAGATGCCTCTACTTCAGTAGCTTTGTCAGCTCTAAGGCACTTAGATGCATCTTCCATTTAATGACTGTTGGAATCTTTTCTGCATAGTATTAGAGAGCTCATTAACAAGTGGCATGTGTGAAAGCTCTAAATAGTACAAAATGCCAGGGCCATCTGCACAGTTTGGATACTCTGGGCTGTCGTGAGGAGCCTGATATGATTTTACCTATATTTCAGGGGAAATATGAGGGTATTAGGGATTGTAAAGCCTCTGAAACTGAGCAAGTTTGAGGACTCGATTCCATATGCTGTGCTGCCAGGTCTCTGTGTTTGATCACTGTTGTCACACCATGATGCTGTCATGTCACTTACCTTAGACCTCTTCTCATGCTGCTGCTGTTAAGTTTATCCCCTTTACTGTATTTATGCTGCCCTATTTCTATCTCTTACTTATTTTAAAATTTTTCACAGGAAATGTATCATCAATAAAGATATTTTTCTTAATATTCAGGGAAGGACCCAAATTGAAAATGGTGCACTCACAATATCAAATCTAAATCTGACAGATTCTGGCAGATACCAATGCATAGCTGAAAATAAACATGGTGTCATCTACTCGAGTGCAGAGCTCAGGGTTGTAGGTAAGATTTTTCCTTTCTCACCAAAACACCAATGTCATTCTCCCTCTCCACACCCCCTCCACCTGCCTCCTACCCCACCTCGTCATGACCTCAAATTTAACTCGCTCTGATGCTATCAGTTGAAACAAACAAATTTTTTTTTTTTTAGCCTAATATCTTTATCTGCAGTGCTGAGGAATTGACTCATCTGCTTCCAGAGGATTTACAGTCCAATTCATTGCTTTAAAACAGAACACCGCTAAATTATTCATTAAGGGAAGAGCAGGGATGGGGAGTTTGGGCACAGGCCCAAAGATTAAAAGGGCTGACATGGTCAGGAGGCAGTAGTGGCTCCGCACATCAGTCAGAGGCACTCACCTTCTGCACCCTGGCTTCAGTGCTCCCTGGGGAAGCGTGGCATTTAAAAGCAATAGGATGCTCTTGTGTGCATCCTGCCTTGATCTGAGGGGACGAGAGGTTGTCATTCCATCAGTCAACTGCCATGTTCTTGAGTTTGAAATAGTAACAGCCGTTTGTTTGAGGGAAGTGCTGAACTTGTGACTGCCTTCTGCTCTTGTGCTTGTCTCACTCCTACCTCTGACACAGACTGATTTCAGAACTAAGCTTATGAAGAGCTGCCTGCTTTGGGGACATTGTTTCCTCTCTATTGTTAAGGTTACAGGCTCCTCCTTTGCACTGGTCTGAAAATTCTGCATTTTCCTTCACTGTTACCATAGATAGAAGCCAAGTGCCATTTCCTAGCTGTTAGTTAATACAAACTATTACCCATTCAGCACGAGCAGTACTGTAATTTTGTGTCATCTAACATACCTGACATGCATTCTCACGTGGCACTAGAAGCCAGCCAGTTCCTGGAGTTCTAATGAGCCTGCTGGTGTTGAATGCTCTCCCTGGGCTCAGACAAGTTGTGTATGCTCACACTGAGCCATGTGCCTAACACTGGCTGGCTTCAGAGGCTTTGTCTCAGGTGAAGTCAATGGGATCTTCTGTGCAGGCTTTGTAGGTGATGTACTCTGCACGAGTGAAACCTTTGCACATGGTGTGCTAGCATGAAGAGGGGAAATGCATAATTATTCACTGGAAGATCACAGGCTCACAGGATGCCAGGGGTTGGAAGGGACCCAAAGAGCTCATCCAGTCCAACCCTCTGCCAGAGAAGGACAAGACAATCTAGCTCAGGTCACACAGGAACACATCCAGACAGGCCTTGAAAGTCTCCAGAGAAAGAGACTCCACAACCTCTCTGGGGAGCCTGCTCCAGTGCTCTGGGACCCTTACAGCCAAGAAGTTCCTCCTTGTGTTGAGGTGGAACCTCCTGATCCATTTGAACTAATTCATGGTTTAATTGCTTGGAGCCTGAGAAGTGTTGTGTCAGTTCTGAATAGCAGCACCATTAACAGAATCAAAAGTGCTTTATTTCACCATTCCTATCCCTTCTGTTTTAGCTTCCGCTCCAGATTTTTCCAAGAATCCAATGAAGAAACTGATGCAGGTTCAGATAGGCAGCACAGTTGATTTTGAATGCAAACCCAAGGCTTCCCCTAAGGCCAAATGCTCCTGGAAGAAGGGAGGTGAGCAGCTACACGAAAATGAAAGGTACCAAGTTACATTGGTTTGTTTTAATCTTACAAAAAAAACCTTGTTTGTGTCTTTTTATGTAGCAGTGGCATCTGGACACCCAAGTAGTAGTAAAGTCTCTCCAGCTGGGACCCTGTCTAGCTGGGAGCATTCTCTTTGATTGTTTTAATTGCTGTTGTATCTGAGCGCTGAGAGTACATGCATATTACTTTCTTTAAGGGCCAGGTTTCATTTTCAGTTTAAAGCAGAGTTTAGCCTGATTTAGAGAGAATCAGGTGCTGCTAGAAGGCTGGAAAGACAAACCTATAAAGCAATCCTAAGAGCCTTCAACAAGGAGGCAACTGAGGCATATTATAGCCGTGGTGATGACATGGCTGAGTGAGGGGGGGAAAATGTTAGTAATTTGGAGGTCCAGAGTGACAGATGAAAGCAGGAAAAGAAAATTAAAATACTCTTTCAGGTTCTTTTCAAGCAACAAGGACCTTTAGCTACCCATGATAAGAAGATACTGCTGCTTTATTGTTTGCACAAGAGAAAATGTGTTTTGGTGTCAGTAATTCTCAGTGGAGAGTCTTTATTATTCACCTGTACCCTCAGCTATTGGCTTCCAACAAGATGTAAGCATTTTTTCCAGGAACAACCATTAAAGCATGATTGAATTAGTCATAAACTAAACTGGCACAAGCCTGCTGATTAAATTGTGTAATCAGCCTGCAGAAGTGTGCCTCTCTGCTCTCTGGAGCAGCCATTTGCTTTCTGTCTCTCCAGCACAGGGAATCATTGCCTTTACCTGCTTCCCGTTTTTACATTTCAATATTTGCATGGAATGAAGAGTTTCAGATAGTGAACCAGGGCAGAAAAAAACTTTCCTTGGATGAATAGTGTGATTAAGATACTTATATAAGTGATTTTGTGTGGAACTAGGCAGTTTGGTACTCAGGACATTCCAGCTGCAGCACTCCAGCACTCGGCAGAGGCTGTAGAAACTCCAAGGAGCAGAAAAAACTATTTGGAAGTTTCATCTGCCCTGAGGTCAGCTTTTCTGCAGCCAGGAGCTGGAGTGTGTGAGTTAGATACAGACTGCAGTCACAGCAAGAGCTGCAGAAAGTCATCTAGGGTTCAGCTGGATGCGATGAGACTCTGGAACAGGTTTCCCAGGGAGGTTATGGATGCCTCCTCCCTGGGGATGTTCAAGCCCAGGCTAGATGAAGCCTTGAGTAGCCAAGTGTAGGTGAGAGATGTCCCTGCCCATGGCAGGGAGGTTGGAGTAGATGATCTTTAATGTCCCTCCCAACCTGAGCCATTCTGTGGTTTGGGATTACCCTTCCAAAGCAGTACCCACCGGTTTTACTTGTGGGCTAAAGCAAGGAAGGTGCAGTATCTGCAAGAGCATCCAGCATGCATGGTGCTGCCTGCTTAGATTTACGAACAGAAGTGATGGCTTTTAGTTCTGCAAAGTGCAGGCATTTCTAAAATAGAGCCCTCCTGTATTTTTGGACACCACACTGTGAGGGAACAGAATAACAAAGGCAGTAATGCTGAATTAATCTAAATGAAGTACACTCACCTCCAGAGCAGAGCAGCCATGGGATTCTTTGCAGAAAGCACTGGAGTTCATTACTGTCTGCCATGAGTAATTGCAATTCATGAATTCCTTCCAGTTCTACAATTCTTGCAATTCAGGAAAGTGTTGCCAATTAGCAGGGCATTTTTCAACCATTAACTACATATCTAATGGAGAAAGCTGTTGTGGGAGGTGTCTTTTAATTGCAGGAAAAGGGAGGAATGAGTTTCCCAGAAGGGGGTGGTGCTGCTCACAATGCTCCACTGTGCTTATTGCCCAGGAGAGGTAGGGGAAGCAGGATGAGCTTAATTACATTTGGATCTCAAACCTATGGCAGGGATCAGGCTCACAGAGTGCTCTTTAGGAGAGGCAGAGGTTGAGTGTGAGATGGAGACAGAGACTTCCCTCCCCTAGAATTGCTATTTGCTTCTAAAGAGCAAGAAGGAAACCAGTCTTCAAAGAGTGCAACAAGTTATTTTGTCTTCATAAATTAAGCTAGAACAGGGCAGGGTTAGATTGGACATTAAAAAGGTCTTTACTATGAGAATGGTGAGACACTGAACAGGTTGCCCAGAAAGGCTGTGGAAACCTCATCCCTGGAAGTGTTTAAGACCAGGCTGGATGAAGCTTTGAGGAACTTGGTCTAGTGACAGCTGTCCCTGCTCATGGCAGGGGGGGTTGGAACTAGATCTTTGAGGTCACTTCCACCTCAAACCATTCTATGATTCTAGGAAAGCAGTGCCTGTAAGGGAAGATCTCTTGCACTGTAGCCCATGTGGACATCTGTTTTTCCTTGAATAGTTAAAACCATATTCTTGTTGATGTTGGTACAGTGGAGTTACTGGGGAATGTTGGAGAATGGGGACAGTGTCCTGGTTTATTTGTCACCTAAATGTACATAAACATTGCAGCACAAGAGGTTCCACCTCAACACAAGAGAGAGCTTCTTGACTGTAAGGGTCCCAGAGCACTGGAACAGGCTCCCCAGAGAGGTTGTGGAGTATCATTCTCTGGACTTTCAAGACCTGTCTGGATGTGTTCCTCTGTGATCTGTGCTAGATTGTCTGTGAGCCTGTGATTGAAGCATGCATTCTTCTGAGGCTGTGCCAGCACATTCCACCAGCACTGTGGCATGGATACCTGCCCTTGGTTTAGACCTTAGTATGGACTGTACCTAAACTGGGCAGGCCTTTAGGGACCCTAAGAGACCAAACATGGCTTAACAGGGGGTGGAACTACTCCTAAAAGTCAGCATAAAAGTGACAATGTCCCCTAAGATGCAGCAGCAGGGATCAAATCAGAGTTTTAAGCAAATTCCCACTTGATTAATGAAAAGGAGGCACAAATACTCCATCCCTTCAACGTATTCATCACCTTTGTGTAAGAATATTTCTGTTTTGCTGGAGGTACTGACCACATTCCTTCAGCAAAGCCTGACAGATTTTCATTTTGATGGCACCGTTGCTTGCGTTCTTAATTTATTTTTAAACGGTGCTGCGTTTTCAGCACAGAGATTGGGATAATGACTCAGTAAATTTTAATTAAATAAGCTGAATATGATATGTCTTGTGGAGGGAGGAAAATATAATTCGGCATGGATTCATGAGCTCTAGTCTGAGAAATTGCTCAGTGCTGAAAAATGCAACCTTGCTTCTTGTTAGTTTTGCAAAGCGTGAGTTTTTATGTTTTATTTTTGCATCTTGACTAAAGAGAAGCTGGACAGAAAAGATGAGTGGGATGCAGAGAAGTGAAAGCATAGAGTTCCCTGCAGAACTTGGAGGAGAGACAGAAAACAGGGTTTTGGTTAGCTGAGGATTGAAGGAAGAAGTGCTGCCCACCACAATGCACGTTGGGACCTTTGCAAGAAATTAGTTGGGATTGTGAAACGAGCAAAGTAATCAAGATGAGAGGTTCTCCTCCCCCTCTACTCTGCCCTGGTGAGGCCACATCTGGAATATTGTGTCCAGTTCTGGGCCTGACAGTTCAAGAATGATCAGAGTCTAGTGCAGAGATGATAGAGCTGAACATCTCCCTGCTGAGGGAGCTGGGTGGGTCTCTTTAGCATGAAGAAGAGCAGCCTGAGGAGTGACTTCATCCATGTTATAAAGATGGGGAGGGTAAGTGTCAGAAGGATGGAGTCAGGCTCTGCTCAGTGATGTCCAGTGATGGGACAAGGGGCAGCAGGTGCAAGCTGGAGCAAAAGAGGTTCCATGTGAACATCAGGAAAATCTCTTTCACTCTGAGAGTGACAGAGTCCTGGAACAGGCTGCTCAGAGAGGTTGTGGAATCTCCTCTCAGTAACTGGTTTGATCTTCCCCGTGGTATGAATGCAATATTTTTCTTCTGTTTTACATTACAGCTTGAAATGCTGTGATGTAGAAAGCAATGCACTTACTTACCACTACTTCAATAAGCAGCTTTTGTTTTTTTGATTTTTTTTTTCTGCTGGCTTTCTTATTAATTAATCTGGTTTAATGTAGTTGGAACCTGAACCTGTGGATTTGATTGATATATAAAAAGGCAGTTTTGACCCACTTTCCAAATGTGCTTTTGTACTGAGGTGTTCCTGACTGCAAAGCAGTGTGTTTGTGTTTGCTCTCATATCAATAATGATCTAAAAGAGGTGGCTATTCTGCTGAGTAACCTGACACACAGCTTAGCTGGATTGTGTCAGTTATTTTAGTAGAAAAGCATTGTCACAGGAAGAGGAACACATTTGCATTCACAGACAGCAACCATGTCCTGGGCCACAGCAAGAGCAGTGTGGCAGCAGGGCAAGGGAGGGGATTCTCCCCCTTTACTCGCTCTCATCAGACCCCACATGGAGCACTGTGTACAGTTGCGGAGCCTGCAACACAAGAAGGACATGAAACTGTTGCAGCCAGTCCAGAGGAGGCCACCAAGATGCTGAGAGGGCTGCAGCAGCTCCGCTCTGACGACAGGCTGAGAGAGTTGGGGCTCTGCAGCCTGGAGAAGAGAAGGCTTCCAGGAGACCTTGGAGTAGCCTTCCAATATCTGAAGGGGGCTACAGGAAGGCTGTGGAGGGACTATTGACAAGGTCTTGTAATGACAGGATGAGGAGGAATGGGTTTAAACTGGCAGAGGGGAGATTTAAACTCGATGTTAGGAGGAAGTTCTTTCCAGTGAGGGTGGTGAGACAGTGGCAGAGGTTGCCCAGGGAGGTTGTGGCTGCTCCCTCCCTGGAGGTGTTCAGGGTCAGGTTGGATGAGGTTATGAGCGACCTGTTCTAGTGGGAGATGTCCCTGCCTATGGCACAGAGGGGTTGGAACTGGCTGAGCTTTGAAGTCCCTTCCAACCTAAACCATTCTATGATTCTGTAATTCACAGTTCATTTAGTGACACCAAGTTTCAAGTGGCAGCCTTGTGGTCTTGGATCCTGAGGCATATTCTGGCCCTCAGCCATGTGTGTGTGGTTGCACTGCACCAACACCTCCATGTAACAGGGTTTTGGTCAGTAAAATAAAAGTGTGCAGACCTCTAGATAATGGAGTCCCATTTCTCTGAGCAAGCAGGTATGGGGAATGCAGAACAGCTTCAATATTCTTACTCTGTGGATCCTGGGGTTGGCAGATCTTAGATTAAACATGCTGGAGCACCATGCTGGAGAGGATGATCTTCTTTTGCCAATGATGTTTGGATCTGATGACAGGATAGGTTCTAGAAATTATCTCCAGTAGCCCAAATGGGCTAAAATTTCTGCCATTTGCCAGCGCATCAGAAGTGTGCAGGTTGTTGAAAATGGAATTCCCTTTGAAAACTGCTGGCCTCCAGCAAACCCTGTTGGAGAAACACCTGCAGATAAAGGGAACACCAAAGGATGTGCTATTTTTTTCATGTTAGAGTTCCAGATCACTCTCTGGAAGCAGGCCAGCCACAGTGCACTTGTTTTATCACCGTGTCTGAATATCTAATCATTTTAAGAATACTAAAAGCTTCAGTTTCTCTGTTTCAGCAGGAAGGGGCAGAGCTATTTCTGGGTTTAGTGTTCTCAGAGGTTGCACTGCAATTGCTGTTTGGTAATTGAAAAAGTAAAGCCTTTCTCTCTTTAATTTACCAGTAAAGATTTTATTTTGACAATGCTTTTTTTTTTTTTTCCCCTTTCTTCCTAGAATTGATTTGCTGATTCTTTTTATTTATTTTTTTTTCTAATTAATCTGGAGAAAAAAATAAACCGACCCCACAACTTGGTTCTTAATTATATCTCAGTTTTAATAAGCCTATTGCTTAATTATTTTAGGCAAGCTAGACTTGCAGATAGCTCAAAGCACTCTAAATGGGATTTATTTTAATTAAACAATAGACATTCTCTGGTTTGCACCCTGATCCTATTGCTTTCCTTTGTTTGATCTCAGGCTTTGTGAATGCTGTTGAGTTTTCATTTGGTTTTGCTTTTCCTTTTTTTGTTTTTTTTTTTCTGGAAACTGCTTCAGAGCAGATCACAGAATCATAGAATGGTTTAGGTTGGAAGGGACCTCAAAGCTCAGCCAGTTCCAACCCCCTGCCATAGGCAAGGACACTTCCCACTAGAACAGGTCACTCGAGGCCTCGTCCAACCTTGCTTTGAACACCTCCGGGGGGGAGCAGCCACAGCCTCCCTGGGCAACCTGTGCCAGTGTCCCACATCCACAACCTCCATAGGCAACCTGTTCCAGAGTTTCATCACCTTCACACTGAAGAACTTCTTCCTAAGATCCAGGATGAGGGGCAAAAGTTTCAAACTGTAAGTGGGGAGCTTTAGATTAGATATAAGGAAGAAATTGTTCACTGTAAGGGTAGTGAAGCACTGGGAAAGAGACACTGTGGATGCTCCCTTCCTGGAAGTGTTCAAGGCCAGGCTGGATGGGGCTTTGAACAACCTGGTGTAGTGGAAGGTATCCCTGCCCATGGCAGAGGGGTTGAAACTAGATGATCTTTAATATCACTTCCAACCCAATCCATTCTATGAGTGTGAAAGTGCAGCCAAATGTTACCTGATCCAGCCCAACACCCTTGCCAGAGCAGGTACCTCAGTACACTTTGAAAGATGGTTTCCTCCAGATGTAAACCAGTTAAAGTGTCTATTTATAGCTCTTTTCTCCCTCACAGAAGATGTTTTTGTCACTCTAACAAGGTGATTTGCTATCACCTATAATTTGCATCTGTTCATTCCATTCCACCTTTGCCCAAAAGAAATGTCTGTCAGCTGCAGCCAGGAGCACTGCAGCGTCTCCTTCAAGAAAATGCAAAAAAGCAATTCAGATTAATTAAGAAAAACAATTAAAAGTGGTGCTTACCTCTGGAGTGTGTTTCAGTGTAAAGAGATGAGTAGTACCAGTGCAGCTGTGGAAGGAATCCAGACTCCTGCTTTCAGATTTCAGACATTTCAAATGCAATCAATCCCTGTGTGTCCTGGAGGATTAGGTGGACTTGCAGTTAAGGAAAAGAGCAGCACAACTTCAGAGCCTTCTGTGCTTAGTGAACATTGTTCTGGAGGATCAGAGAAGTTAAGGGTGAAGAATAAGATCACTGAAGGCATCAAACTCTAGAGCTGCATTCTGCCACCCTTATTTACCAACTTAATTATTCACGGGAATAATGGATTCAGGCATATTGCCTAAACACAACCCCCCAGAACACTGTATTATTTATCATGTAAATGACTATAAATAATTTATGGCAGTGCAGTTTACTGAAGAGTCTACTTTTATGGATCAACTTTTATTTTTGCAATGCAGTTACATCTAAGGTGGTGCATTCATCACCTGCTGTGTCTTAGCCATGCCTGTCTGCAGCCTTTACAGACGTGCCTGGTGCAGAGCTTTGTCTTGCAGTGTCCCTCATCAGCTGCCTACCATAGCACATGTGGGCTTCCACATGAACTGATCCTGCTGAGCTGTCAGATACACTTCATGACTGCCAGAAGAGCAAGGAACCTGTTTTTTCAGCTGAGCATGAAGCTGGCGAGGGGCCTGGAGCACGAGCCCTAGGAGGAGAGGCTGAGGGAGCTGGGGGTGTGCAGCCTGGAGAAGAGGAGGCTTAGAGCAGACCTCATTGCTGTCTATAACTACCTAGAAGGAGGTTGTAGCCAGGTGGGGTTGGGCTCTTCTCCCAGGCAACCAGCAATAGAACAAGGGGACACAGTCTCAACTTGTGCCATGGGAGGTTCAGGCTGGATATTAGGAAGAAGTTCTTGCCAGAGAGAGTGATTGGCATTGGAATGGGCTGCCTAGGGAGGTGGTGGAGTTGCCATCCCTGGACGTATTCAAGAAAAGACTGGATGGAGAACTTAGTGCCATTGGCTAGGGATGAGTGATAGGTTGGACTGGATGATCTTGGAGGTCTCTTCCAACCTGGCCTGGCCTGGCCTAGCCTATTCTATTCTATTCTATTCTATTCTATTCTATTCTATTCTATTCTATTCTATTCTATTCTATTCTATTCTATTCTATTCTATTCTATTCTATTCTATTCTATTCTATGCTATTCTATGCTATTCTATGCTATGCTATGCTATGCTCAGGACAAGTCTTGAGAAGAAAAGCAGTGATCTTAGTTCCCACCTAACACAGCAAACTTCTCCATTGCCTTTTTGTAGTATGTAATTCACTTCCCAGAACTAAACCTAAGTGGGGCCAAGTGAAAATGGAGTGATACTAATTTGCCTGAAGTATTTTTAAAAGAAATAAAAAGAGGCATGTGTATTTAAGTCATTTTACACTGAATAGAAGCAAGTTAGTTAACAAAGTACATTCAAGTGAGAAGACAAAATCCTGGTGACTCTGCTGTCTTCCTTTGCTCAGAAATGTTGAGCTTTATGAGTTGGTAACTTCTCAGTTGATATTTACTCTGACAGCTGTGGTACTTAGTCTGGCAACTGTTAGACTTGAACTAATGCAGTCAGATGCTCATCTGGAGCATTCATGTAGGATTTCTCTCACACGCAAACATGTGTAAGCACACAGACAGTGGTACTGCTGATGTCCAAAATTGTAGGTTCAAGATTTGGGTTCAAGACGAGTTCAAATTTGTTGTGTGTTGTCAGTCCATGGCCACAAAAGTTTCAAACAGACATTTTGGTTGATCTAAGGTAACAGTGTGAGCATTAAAGTATTTTGTCTACAAACCAATACTGCAACTTTTTTTTTAATCTCTTTTTTTTTTTTTTTTTTTAAGAATCACGTTTTTGAAGGATGGAGGACTAAGAATAGCCAATGTGACCAAAGCTGATGCTGGAAGCTACATGTGCCTGGCAACAAACCAGTTTGGAACAGCCAGTGGCTCAACAAGCTTAATAGTCACAGGTAGGTGAGCTGGAGCAGAGAGGGTGTCTATGGGGTGGTGTCAAGTGAATTGCAGTCTCTGCAACAGGAGTCTGCAACCATGTGGAGTCAGAGTTTGCCTGTTTAAAGAATACTAAGTGAGGTGAAAAGTAAAGAATGGGAGAAGTTCTGTGTTTGACAAAATATAAAGCTAAAAGGATATTTGTCATGGATCCTTTATTAGTTGAAAGGAAAGAGATTGAGGGATTTGATGTCATTGACTAAGGTAATCCTCAGTTGTGAGGGAGTTTTCGAACGCTTCCTCCCTTCTGGTCAGGACACATCTTGAGTACTGTCCCTCAATTCAAGAGAGAAGAGAGATGTTGAGGTACTGGAGTGTATCCAGAGAAGGGCACCAAGGCTAGTGAGGGGCCTGGAGCACAGCCCTGTAAGGAGAGGCTGAGGGAGCTGGGGGTCTACAGCCTGGAGAAGAGGAGGCTCAGGGAAGACCTCATTGATGTCTACAACTACCTAAAGGGAGATTGTAGCCAGTGGGGGTTGGTCTCTTCTCCCAGGCAACCAGCAACAGAATGAGGGGACACAGTCTCAAGTTGTGCCAGGGGAAGTATAGGCTGGATATTAGGAGGCAGTTCTTGACAGAGAGAGTGATTGGCATTGGAATGGGCTGCCCAGGGAAATGGTGGAGTCACTGTCCCTGGAGGTGTTCAAGGAAAGACTGTGTGAAGCACTTAGTGCCATTGTCTAGTTGATTGGACGGGGCTGGGTGACAGTTTGGACTGGATGAGCTTGGAGGTCTCTTCCAATCTGGCTGATTCTATGATTCTCTCACCTAAATCCGAAGTAATGTAATTATGATTTTAAGTTTGGAGATGTTTCTTATTTGTTAGGAAGACCAAAACACAACAACACCAAAAATACCCAGCAATAAGCAAACAAACTAGAAACATGTGAGCCTTTAGAAAAATGGTTAAGGAAATGTTATATTCCAGTCCAAAATCAGTTTAGGCTTAAAGAATGATAGGCTCTCTGCTTATGGAAAAAGATGTGGTAGAGACTGCAGCTGCAGGAGCCTTCAGGGACTCCACAGGCAGTAAAATCTAAAGTCTTTCAGAAGGGAATTGTATCCATGGTTGCTCTTGCCCCTTCCTCTAAATCATCCATTACTAGCTGCAAAGACGCTGGATTAAAAGGAGCAGTAGGCTGTGAAGCTGCTCTGAAGAATGTCTTTTCTCATGATGTTCTTTTCTCAAGGAGGAATGTCTGAAAGATTCTCCAAAGTCAGAATTACCTCATTTCATTGCATGGCATATCCTGGAGCACTCATAGATCCAAACAGAATTATATTGGTCAGTGAATTGACAGCTGCACTTTTTCCATCTGTGCTCCTAAATGATTCATTCCCCTTTATGTGGAAATAATAGAATTACATACAAAGCATTTCTGGGATTATATTTCAGTTTCACAGTATTTACTTGCAAATTGTTTCCATTAATGTGGTGCTGGAATAACAGGCAGCTGTTCTTATTGACACTATTTCTGTTCTATATGATATATGGACCCAAATATCCAATGCCTTCTACCCTGTGTTGATTTCCTCTAGTTTCCAGAGTTTATTAGCTGCTCCTCTCATTCCTACTTCTTCATCTTCCCAGTGGCTGCTGCTTACAGCTTCCTGCTCCAAAACTTGAGTGTTATTACTGAGAACCACACAGGCTCTTGAATTTCATTGCTGTGGGCTGCAGTGCACTTAGCTTTGTGAAGCACTCTGGCCTGTGCACAGCAGGTTAAAATTTTACCTGTTCAGTGTTGAGTAGCTCCTGCTGGTAAATATGCAAGGACACAGTGGTCCAACAAGAGGGTCAGGCAGCAGCATTTATAGTGCAGCTGCATCCCTTGGAGTGACAGTCAGTAATTAGATTTGAAGAACACGGTAGAATATTAGTAGCAAGCAAAGCTCAGCAATAGAGAGCCAATAACTGATATTCTGCTCTCCACAGAGCCAACCAGGATTACTTTGGCACCTTCCAACATGGATGTCACCGTGGGAGAAAGTGTTGTGTTGCCTTGCCAGGTTCAGCATGATCCTATACTGGACATCAGCTTCACCTGGTACTTCAACGGAACGCTCACGGACTTCAAGAAAGATGCTTCTCATTTTGAGAAGGTTGGAGGGGTAAGTGGCAAACATCTTCACTTGCCTTACGCAGCACAGGCAGGCTTACTTGTTTTTCCCTTTTCAACATGCTAAAATTAGGATGTTTCTTCTCTTTTGAGCACGTCCAATTTTCACCTGTGTTGAATGGAAATCATTCACTGAGCTAGCGTGCTGCCCTTAGCACACTCTACAGTCACCTTCTATTTTAGCCCTGAAGTAATCCAAGTTCATACCTCTGTTTCTGCATCTGACCCAGATTGAGGAACTTGACCCAGACTTCATAAACCCCAGCCTAAAGCCAAACAGAACATCTCATCATTCCTTATTTTTCCTCCACTTGCATCCTTAGCATATCCCTCACCATTCTGCCTGAGCCTCCCTGGCTAGGAAGCCACACACCTCATTAATGCAGGCTGCAGAGATACTGCTGGGGGCTGTGTGGTAGCATCATTGACACCTTCTAATCAAAATATAAGTAGTGAAGCATTAGGACAGATGCAGGATCTATCAAGAGAATGAAATCAATTACAGCAAAAGGGCTCATTACAGTGCAAGCCACAGCCAAGCGATGACAAAACAAGCAGCCAAGCACCGGTGTGAAACTGGCCATTATAACCCTTCATAAAGTTTCTTTTTTGCATATTCTTACCAGATCTGCTGCTCCAGAGGAAAAGCTCTGGGTTAGGCACTGCTGCCTCTGAAACTGTGACGTTTCAGTACCTAACTTCCTCCTTTCTTTGCCAGTAAAACCTTGAAAGATTTAGCACTTAATCAGTAGGCGCCGAACACACAGATTGTGCTGCAGTTTGCAGTTGATTAAATAGAAGTGCAGGTGAGGATGATGAGATTTCCTTGCAGGAGCCATGAGATATTCATATATCATGTACATGTTCACAGAAATGTTTGGAGGATTACAAACTGACCATCTGTCAAGCTGTAATGGGAATGCTCTGACTTCATAGCCCGTTACCTTCCAGTATTGTTACATGGGCTTTATTTATTTAGTAATATTTTCCCCCCAGCTGTACTCAGGTTGTATATACAAATAGTAATATTAGGAAGGAAATGTTCAAACCAGACCAAAACCTGCACCTGACAGTTGGCTTCATTAAGCCTTTGGAAGCTGATTGGGAAATGTAGTTTATTTTCTCACTAAAAATGTTTAAAAATCCAGCTTTTTCCAAACCCAAACACAGGCCTAATGCCAAACCAAAACCTGGGTTTGGTGCTTTCATTATGGTTTTGGTTTGGTTTTTTTTTTTTTTTAATCTATTTTTTTGCCACTGGGGGGAAAAAAGGATCAAAAAGTAGTTTTTCAACAAAATTCTCAGTCAGTGCTGGATGCAAATGCAGAGTGTGAGCATTGCCTATCTCAAAACTCTGAATCAAATACATTTTACTTGGAAATTTGTCCTAAAGGACAGAATTAGGGGGAAATAGACATTTAAAGTTTTATTTGTGTAAAGAGGGGTTGAAGCTCATTAGTAGAAAACTCAATAGGTTACTTTGAGAGCCAGGAAAAGATTTTTATGAACTTTAGATCCCATTCAAGTCAATGAAATAATTTCATGGGTCATGGTAAGTAAACATAAATATAGAATCATTTTGGTCAGAAAAGACCTTTAAGATTAAGTCCAACCATTGCCTAACTCTACCTGGCGCTAGACTATGTCACTCAGCACCTCATCTCTCTGTCTTTATAACACTTCTGGGAAAGGGGATTCAACCTCCCCACCTCCCTGGGGAGCCTCTTTCAGTCTCTGAAAAACCTTTCAGTGAAGAAGTTTCTTCTAAGATCCAACCTTAAACTTCCCCTGGTTGATGCCATTTCCTATTTGTGCTCTCACTTGTTACTAGGGAGAAGAGACCAACACCTCCTTTCAAGGAGCTGCAGAGAGTAAGAAAGTCTCCCCTCAGCCTCCTTTCTGTTCCTTCTTTATGTATGCTAAGCCTTCCAATAGCTGCAGCGTGTGCTTTTTAAATACCTGTGCACAAATAACTTTCTTGGTCACATACATACATGGCAAAAGAAAAGTAACTTTTCACCAGCTAGATCTCTGTGTAATGTCATCTTGGAAGTCCCTGTCAAGCATGTCTGAGGTGTTCAACATGTAGTTGTTAGTGGGAATGTTATGGGACCACCACCTGGCCTTCCAGATGGTTAGAAAAATATAGGATGCAACAGTGTCTTCCTGCTCCTTTTAGCGTTCTGCAGATGATGTATGCAAAGAGCACAGCACACCAAGCAGATTCCCACATCCTGAACAGATTGCCTCCAAACTGTTGGGGTGCCACCTGCTCTCAGAGCACTACAAGTGCTCAGGAGGTTACACAGCCAGGAGAAGCAAAAGCAGCTTCAGCAGCTGCTTGGGCAAATCCGTCCTCGTGTGCTGTGCAGCATGGAGAAACGAAGGTGGTTTTGCTGTCACCTGGCCTTGGCCATGTTGAAAAGGATTTCATGTGGTTTAGGCAGGAACGTGGCTGCTGCTGCTGGTTGGCAGAGTCATGGAAGTGTCACCTGCATGGTTGCTTTTTGCTGCTGCAAGTTCCATTTTTTCCCCATTGCTTTGGGATTCTTCCTCCAAACAGCCACAAGTCATTTAAGTGCTGCATTAATTTTTTGGTGGGGTCTATGTCAAGTAAACTCATTCTGTTCAACAGTCCCCGTGGTCAAGATGTTTTAAATTTAGTTTGCAAAGATAAGTTTGTGTAGAACATGATTTGCTTGTGAGTGTGCACAGCTGCTGAATATCCATATCCCAAAAGTAGATGGATTTTAGATTGGTAGGCACTCAGCACTGAGGTGTCCTGCAGCCCAAAAGTTTGTATGAGTCTCTTGATCTCTCCTTTCACCGGGCAGAGAAGGGTCTCAGGCTTGATTGTTTTCACTTTGTGCTGCATAAAGAAGTAAACAGCCTAATGCTGAAATAATGGGGGGTAAAAGCATGGAAAAAGTTGCTCTTTTTTTTTTCTTAACAGAATTTTGTCTTACACTTTCTCCCAAAGTATTGTGCACCCCAAAATCAGTCATGTGGCCAGAGCAGCTGAAGACACCCACCGGACAGAGCTCTGTCCTCCACTGCAATCCTGCTTCTCCAGAAACCTTTTAAATAATGGAAAACTTTAAAAAATTAAAGCCTGATTGAGAGATTTTTCACCTGGAAAATGTGTTGTGACCTTGGGTTAACGCAGTCATTCAGCTGGCACAAAGAGGAAATGTGTGAAGTGACGCTGGCTACCAAAGCATTTGGTGGTGTAGAAAACAAATAGCAGGAGCCCTAATGTGATAGGAAGTTATCACAACTGTCACTCAACTCTTATGGATGTTTCCCTTGATTCAGGAGATGACATCAAAGAGAAAATGGAGGGGAAATATGGTTAAGGGCCATAAAACCCACATTTTTCTCTTAGGATTTGGAGACAAATGGTTGGTCACAGGGCACTGACTTCCCTCATGGTTCCTAGCAGGAGTCAGGAGGTACATTCCCAGTATGAGCTAACCACATTGTAGCTCACTTCTCTGGGGCAAGAGGGACATTCCCTCATGCGGTGCTGAAGGTTTAGCACCAGGCTTGGTAGAATCAGAGAACTGTTGGACTCAGTGACCTTAAAGGACTTTTCCCACCAAAACAATTCTCTAATTCTATGTTTATTAGGAAGATGCTTACAGGCAGTTGCCATGGAGCAGCCTGTGGGCTGGGCTTGCTGTCCTGCCAGCGCGATCTTTGAACAACTTTATCTTCAGCATTTTTGGTTGATTTCATTTACAAACATGGACATTAAATTACAAGGTAGCAATATTAATGTTAATCAGAACTTTGCATTTCAACAGAGCGCCTCAGGAGATTTAATGATTAGAAACATCCAGCTGAAACATAGTGGAAAATATGTTTGCATGGTGAAGACGGAAGTGGATAGCGTAGCGTCGGCAGCAGACCTGATCGTACGAGGTACCTTTCAGCTTCAGCTTCCATGAATCACATTTTCTAAGTGTTTTTTTTTATTGTAGATTACAGAAACAACTGATGGTTGCAGATTACAAAAACAATCCCTGACTTCAATTAAGTGGTGAACGACCGTGATTTGAATTATTTCATTCTGCCTTGCGGTTAGGGAGAATCGCAGCTCAATTTTTGGACGCAGCCTAATTTTTTCCCAGAGAAATTAAGAGCTGGAGGATATAATATTGACTTCACAGCTTTGCTGCCTGTGACAATCCTTCAAGTCAGTGATGAGAGGAAACTTGGTGCTGGCGGCTGTGACTGAGTGGCAAGTTGATGCATCTGCAAACTGAACAGTTAGGGTTGGTCACTCGAGAGTCCTGTGAAATGGGCAACTGCTGCCAGAGCACTTCGTTGTAGGGACACACTGGAGTTTAAAGCATATAATGCAGGCTTATTCCTTTCCTTTCAGAGCTGGAATGCTCATGGTTAAGCCAGAACTGTATCTTTCATTGCTGACGATACAGCTGCATGTATTGCAAGAAAGAAGCTTTGCTCTAGGAAAGCACATTATGAGACCAAGACTTATTTGATGTATTTTGAAATATGCAAGATACTTACTAGTTGTCAATGTGCTGTTAAAGTTGTTTCAACCCCCCTTTGCGGATGCTGAAAACAGAAAATCCAGCATTTTTGCCAGGATACCTGGAATGAGGATTTTCCAGAAGGTAGCAGAATGCTTGTCTGCCTGGACTGCTGCTTGTGGTACTCAGATGTTGTGCTGAAAAAATTGCTACAGTGCATTGTACAGTAAAACAGCTGTAGATAAAACACTGGCAGAGTAGAGCGATGTGTTAGAGGGTTACAAGAGGACACTGAGGACTAAAGTAAAAGGTGCTGGAATGATCAAGGGATCACACTGAACAAAGGTTCTTGGGAAAACAACCAAACCCTGCCACCTGTGCTGCAGTTCAGAGGGGTTCTGAATTAGATGCTCAGAGTTTAGTGAATGTAAAACAGCAGTTGCAAAGCTGAATTGTTTTCTTCCTCCCACAGCACTGATAAAGTGGAGATCGGTGCTGCTGTCTTAGAGCTTTCCAGGGTCTCGCCTTTACAAAATGCTGTGTGTTTTTCTGTCTGGTTCCAGGCTCACCTGGGCCCCCTGAACACGTGAAAGTGGATGAAATTACTGACACCACGGCGCAGATCTCCTGGCAAGAAGGCACAGACAATCACAGCCCAGTAACCACTTACACCATACAAGCAAGGACACCCTTTTCAGTTGGCTGGCAGCGTGTTACAACAGGTAAAACATGACTCTTGTTACAGGCTTTGTTGAATTGTTTTTGACCAGGGACACCATGTTCTTACTTTGTGGGTGGTTTGTTTTTTTTTAATTTTCTTTTTCCTTTTGAAATAGTTCCAGACGTGATCGATGGGAAAACATTCACAACCACAGTGGTGGATTTAAATCCTTGGGTGGAATATGAATTCCGTGTGGTTGCCAGTAACAAAATAGGAGGTGGAGAACCTAGTTTACCCTCAGAAAAAGTAAGAACTGAAGAGGCAGGTTAGTGGGTTCTTCTATTTGTTTTTATTTCAAGAATCTTGAATAGTAACACACAAAAAAAGGAGTGTTCGTATCCTCGGCTCTTAGCACACAAGCTTGGAATAGCCATGGAATTGAAAAGCCTCTAACTAGTTTGTGATCTTTCCTTTAGCTGTGGACAGTTTGTAGTGCATTACTGAGCGCCACCAGAGGCATGACATCAAAATACATTCACACTGTATTTGGCATGCCTGAGTCTGCCAGTTCAGGCAGTGCTGCAGAGCCTGAGAGACTTAATGGATGGAAAAAGGTTAATTTTGACAGGGTGTTTTCATCCCCAGTGTTTGATCAGTGTACACCTTCCATGTAACAAGCATGCAACTCAGAAGATGACATCTATTAAAATCATAGGAGCTCACTTGGAGTAAAGCCACTGCCCAAGACATCTGCATAAGTTATCTCTGCTTTAAAAAATGAAGCACGGCTCCAGTTATAACAAGCTGATAAGCATTGGCTTACATGGTTTGGACTGCAAGCTAGCCAGGGTCTTCAGACACTCAGAGAAACATCAGCCTGCCCCAGTGATGGGCAGCAGCAAAGTGGGTGCAGGACAGGACTGGGGCTTTCCAGGACTGCCCACCCTGCCTCAAAAGCATTTCCTTGGTTTGCAAAAGCACTATGAACACAAGCAAGTTAGGTGTAGAGCAGAAGGATAGCATGATGTGATGTGGTCTCTTGTATCTGCCCTGTGTAGACAGCTGTGTGTTTCCTTCCCACAGTTCCTGAAATCCCCCCATCTGAAGTCAGCGGGGGAGGAGGCAGCAGGTCTGAACTGGTCATAACATGGGATGTAAGTTTTCCTGGCAAGGAGTTTTCATCAGAATGATTGTTTTCATTCAAACTCCTTAAAAGATGAACTTCCCTGGCTGCAGCAGCTTCTCATCTAGGATGTGTATGTGCTCAGTAACAGTCTGTGCTGTGAGCTCTGCACATTTGCCTTCCCCCTCCCACTTCCCTGTGTCACTGTGCTGGCTGGCAGGCACTGGGGAGCTCAGTTAGTGTGGCTGAGATTGCTTCTCAAGTGTAAAGGTTCAAAATGGGGCAGCAGGGGAATGAGGGAGGAAGAGGAGGGGAAGTTGTTCAAAGGTTGAGCCAAAGCATGATCCTTTCCAGTGCAGATTTGCAGCTCTTGCTTTCCTCCCATTAACTCTGGATGCATGTGCTAGCCACTGCCAACAATCAGACACCACTTTGTTAGCTGTCCCCTTTTTAATGAGCAGAAAGAGGTTAGCATTCTTTTGCTGACTGCTCCATGTGGTTATCTAATCGTACTCACAGCAGAGGATGGTGTAAGCCACTGTACCAAGGTAGGATTGGATTCTGGAAGAGCTAACTAAGCAATTATTCATTTTTTATGTGAAATTGGAGAGGGGGAAAAAAAAAAAAAAAAAAAAAGCATTTCCTGAAGAGCCTTAAAGCTTTTAGTGAAAAATAAGGAATGTACCTGAAAGTTGTTCTGTTCTTGAAGTGCAAACTTTAAAGTTCAAAGGAAAACATTTTGCTGTGCTGCACCAGAGTTAATTCGCTGGTGAAACTATCCCAAAAGCAGTGCCAGATCCTGGTTACAATCATGTCTGTTAGTCTGTCAGTACTTTCTTCCTGCAAAAAGTGTCCAGTGCCTTGTGTAGCATCACTGACTGTGTCATCTGCTGCTTTTCTCGCAGCCCATCCCTGAGGAGTTACAAAATGGAGAAGGCTTTGGCTATGTCGTCGCTTTCCGCCCCTCTGGCACCACAACTTGGATACAGACTGTGGTCACCTCTCCTGACACGCCACGATATGTCTTTAGGAATGAAAGCATCTTGCCCTTTTCACCATATGAAGTCAAAGTTGGGGTCTATAACAACAAAGGAGAAGGGCCATTTAGTTCAGTAACCACAGTGTTTTCAGCAGAAGAAGGTACGTGGCTGAGGTATCTCTAGATTGGTAAAGTTATTATCTTCAGGGAGGGATGGAGAGAGACTGTTTAGAAAAGCCTGTAGTGATAGGATGAGGGGCAGTGGCTTCAAACTAGAGAAGAGCAGATTTAGGTTGGATGTTAGGATCAAGCTCTTTACCATTAGGGAAATGGAACACTGGAACAGGTTGCCTGAGGAAGTGGTTGAGATATTCAAGGTCAGGCTTGACAGGGCTCTGGGCGACCTGATCTAGTTGAGGATGTCTCTGCTGACTGCAGAGGGGGTTGGACTAGATGACCTTCGGAGGTCCTTCCCAACCCAGACCATTCTATGAGTCAATGATCAGACAATATAGCAGCAATCAATAGAAACAAGACCCTTGGAACATGGACATGTTCTGCTCTTCATTCACCAGTGTTGCTGACCAGCTCTCATTTACTGATTTCCCAACACAGAACCAACCATAGCACCCTCTGGTGTGTCTGCAACCAGTCTGTCATCCTCAGTCATCGAGGTCTCCTGGACAGCCATTCCCTGGAAGATGAGTAGTGGAAGGTTACTGGGCTATGAGGTAAGCTCAATGAATGTACAGTTCCATTGGGAAGGGGCTGTGAGCCACAAGGGTCATGGAGGCTGCAGGTGAGGCAGATAAGCTGAGTCCTCCCTCAAGTCAACAAACCAAGCAGTGTGCTCTGACCTGCAAAATGTGGGTTTTTATTTTGCTGTTTATCTCCTTGTCTGTTTGCAGTGCTTGCTGCTAGGACACTGTGTTTTCCTTATTGGCTTTTCTTTTGTTTTTTTGGGAGCTGATTTGTTTGTTGGGGTTTGGTTTTGTTTTGGGTTTTTTTTCTTTTCTTTCCTTTGTGTCTCTTTTCTGTTTTCATTTCTGTCTCTCTCTTTTTTTTTTTTTTCCTTCCCCTGGCTCCTTTGTAAAGCAACCCGTGCTGGGTAAATGTAGCTTGCTTTCTTGCTGCCCCACCTACACCTAGAAGAAGGCAATTTTCTTCTAAGTACCTCTGAAAACAAAGAGCACAGAACACAATTCTGTTTTGCTGATAGCCATGTGCCTGTCTAACAGGGTTTTCAAACTGCCACTTTTTCAGCATTACATTTGCTCACCAAGAAACTGTTCTAGAAGGTACAGTTATTCCAGGTTTAACTTGTTTAATTTTTAGATTAAATGATGGTTTTCCTCTTGCCATCTTTTAATTCAACCAAGACTTAATATTTCAGTTTCCATTTTCCTACAGTCACAATAAATAGAGCAGAGAGATAAGNCTTTTTCAGCTGAGGAAAAAAAAATACATTTGACATAGTAAACTTATGTTTTTAATCTTTAATGTATTTTAACCTTCCTCAGCTGAGAAAAAAAAAAAAATTTTACAGGAGTCAAATGCAGTGCTGTGAGTGAACATTCCATTCCAAGCAAGATTTTTAAATGGTTGTGTTTTCTATCTACTAGGTTAGGTACTGGAACAACGGTGGAAAAGAAGAATCTTCAAACAGAGTAAAAGCTGCAGGGAATGAGACATCAGTAAGAATAACAGGTTTGAAGAGCAACTTAGCATACTACACAGCTGTCCGTGCTTATAACAGTGCTGGAGCAGGTCCCTTCAGTGCCACAGTGAATGCTACCACAAAAAAGACACGTAAGTAGCTTGCATTTCAAGCGGGGAGAGCTTTAAGCGTGTGTTAATGCTTGCAGGGAAGTGAAAAAAGGACCACAATCTGCCTGAGTTCTCTCACAGCCCAGAGGACTCACACACATCTTCCATTTTCTGCCCTCTGCTGCTTTAGCAGGATGAGTAAGTAAAAGCCAACTGTGCTACTGGAGCTGCAGAGAGGTTTCTAATTTCTGCACGGAATCTTTTGTTATTCTTTTAGTGACAGGAAGAATTGGGAAAGAAAAATTTCTGTTATTTGGAAGGCAAAAGGCAGACTCGTTGAATTTTTCAGGGTTTTATAACATATTTATAAGTTCTCTAGGGCATGGCTTTTGAAACGCAGTGATCCTCATACCATTCATGCAAAACAATCCTTCATGCCCATTGTTTCCCCTTGAACAAATTGCACAGGAGGCCACTTTACTATTAAAAAGGAGAAATTAAGCCGGGGAACAGATTGTCAAAGGCTGCACTAATTTGTCTGCAAATGGAAATATTTTCAGTGGGCCCATGCCTTGTATTGCAACTCAGAATCGGGGGCATCAATCTCCAAGTATTTCTGTCACAGTCATGAGAATGTACAATTAAATCTGCCTGAAAGGTCAAATTCCCTGGAAGAGTCATTAACATCCTGTTTCCAGAAGCAGTCACATCATCAATACTACAAACTAAGCCAGTTTATCAGAAACGATTCTGTGCAGGAATGAGTGTCAGCCTGGCACTGAGAACTTGCATTTGCTGGACTTTAAATATATTCTATGCAGAGTTATTGTGAACTGGCTGACCTGAACTAACTCACTGCCTGTAGCCTGTACCTGATATGTGAGGAGAAGTTTTCTCTAATTAATCATCTCTCTGGCTGAGCACTCAAGGTCGTGCCAGTCTGGTCAGTGAGTGTCCAGTGAATGAGACCTGGGCAAGCATCTGATCCCACTCATCTGATCAGGCCTTTAGTCAAGATCACTGCTATTTGGAATAATTAAACAGGTAAAATTAGTTGCTTTATGTCCAGGTATCTTGCTGGTGAAGAAAGAGAGCAAAAACCGCAGTACAGTATCATGTTGGTCTGAAGGATTTTGCTAACTACTAATTGAATTGACTAAGACAAATAATTCCCTGTACTGCTGCAGTAGAATCTGATTTTTCATTCAAATGTCTGATTTTTAATCAATGCCAATTTCTACCTTAACTTGAATATTGGTGATTGATGTGTTTTTCACTAAGAAGGATTCCTGTGCACACTGCATTTACCCTCACCCCACATGATTTACAAGATGCTTCTCAGGGACTGTTTGCTGCGTTAGGGTGCACAAACACCTAAGGTCAGCTGGCAGCATATTTCAGGGCTGAAAAGTCAGTGCTTATCTTAGACCATTAAACTATCTTTGCTCTTATAATTGAAATCAACATTCATGTTCCCGGCTCAAAATAAGAAGCATAGCTTTCTTTCATAAAATCAATCATAGAATGGCCTCAGAGATCATCTACTCTAACCTTCCCAACATGGACAGGGACACCTCTCAACTAGAGCTGGCTGCTCAAGGCCTTATCCAGCCTGGCCTTGAACACTCTCAGGGAAGAGGCATCCAAAACCTCCCTGGGCAACCCATTCCAGAGTCACATCACCCTCGTACTGAAGAGCTTCTTCCTAAGATCTAGTTTAAATCTACTCTCCCTCAGCTGAAAACCATCCCCCCTTGTCCCATTGCTAGGCACCCTTATGAAAAGTCTCTCTCCATCCTTCTACTAAGATCCTTTCAGGTATTGGAAGGCAGCTCTGAAGTCTCTCCACAGTCTTCTCTTCTCCAGGTAGAGCCCCAGCTCACTCAGCCTATCCTCATAGCAGAGGTGTCTTAGCTCCAACAGCTCTGTGTCCTTCTGATGCTGGAGACACCAGAACTGGACACTATATAAAATGTCAGGCAATTGAGGAAGAGCTTGCCTACATTTGTAAGCGAAGATGTTTCAGTTATTTCCTATTTGAAAGGTCTTCAAATACAAGGAAATGTTCTGTCCATCAATTCTAATGGAGAGTAGCACTAGTGTATGTGACCAGACATCTGAGGAGCCTCAGAGGAATCCAGGTAGCTTTGTGCTCAGCACTGGACATGTACTTAGGTGAGGAGGTGATGGTCGTGATGGTGGTTCAGGACCTGACCTATTACAAACTAAGTTCTGAAGATTGGAGATTTGTGGGGATTTTACTAGCTGAAGCGAACTGGAGCCTTCTGAATCACTTCCAAAAGTCAAGTGGTAGATAGAGGCTTATGGGGGTTTTTAGCTGTAATTACTCTTCTTTTTTTTCTGCTGTCATATTAATATGTTGTTGTGGGTTTAAAAGAGTGATTCATTTCTTTTGGAACTCAGCTTTAATATCTCAGTGTGAAAACTGTTCAGCTATGCTGTAATACTTAATTCTCAGGAGTAAAACAATCTCCTCTTACATTTACACAAAGGGGCTTATTAGTGTATCAGGTTAAATCCTATTTAGTATATAGAGCAGGGCACAAGCTGCCAAAAATATACCTGCAAGTGCTTGCTTGACTTCAGAATCATTCTTTTAAGTCTCACTCTTAGATTTTTGTGTGTGTGTGTGTGCGTGTCTGTCTGCTTTTTGTTATGAAGTATAACCAGGATGGGTTTGATCTGACTGCTCCTGGAAAGAAGGTGTAGGGAGCTACCTGTGAGAGAGAGTTTGAAAATGAGAGCGTTTTAAACCCCTGTCAGTGTTTACCACCGAAACCTTCAGCATCAAAGCTTGGTGCAGTCCACCTAAGCAGCAGTTGCCTCCACTAGGTGACAGCAACAGTAAATTGTTTTCCCTAACACATTTAGAAAAGATTTTAATCATTGATTGTGTCACTGTGTGACCCATTTTTCTAGGAAACCAACCTGAGGCATCTTCAGAGGTTTGTCCTTACCTTTCCCTTCTCTATAAGCTCGGCAGCTCGAGGCACATTGAAGTGCACAGCCAAAAGCATGCTGCTGCTTTTGAAACTAACAGTCTGAGATTTTTAATGAACAAAAAAAAAAAAATAGCCCTGACAGATTTACTTGGCCATAGCACAGTGTTGTTCCACCTGCAGGGACAGCAATGGTACAGACAGCACTTCAGACTCACACCTCGAGTCAAAAGAGCAGCAAAAACCTGTCAAGTATTTCCCCATTACAACCATGTTAAAGTAAATGAGCTCAGCATGTGGATTTGATACTCACTAAGACTAGGTTTTATTGGGAAGTATTTGCTTATTCCTGGCAGGATACTAGAACTAGAAATTGTCTGTTACCATCATTAGAGTTTGTGCTAATTGCTCACCCATATCCTAATACAGATGCTTTTGTCTGGCTGTATTTTTTGAAGGACATTTCCAGGTAATACAACTTCAGAAATAATATTAATGTGCCATTCTATTTTTCCTTTTGTTTCCAACCCAGTCTCTGAACCATGAAGTATACAAACGAGGCTGCCTTTGAGTTGCTTTTGCATCCGACCATGTAATGACAGTCATTTACCTGAGCCATTATTTCCTACTGTTGTATAAATCACTGATGTCAATTTAACTCGTGCTTTTGTTATGTATTTGAAGCACCCAGTCAACCCCCGGGAAACCTCGTGTGGAATGTCACCAACTCCAGATTAATCCTCAACTGGGAGGAAGTAAGAGCGATGGAGAATGAGTCAGAGGTCACCGGGTATAAGGTAAGGGAAAACAGACCAAAGAATGCCTGAAAGCAATAATCCCCTGTGTGCCTTGGCTTGCCT
Organism: Psilopogon haemacephalus; assembly: GCA_013396835.1. Classification (NCBI taxonomy): domain Eukaryota; kingdom Metazoa; phylum Chordata; class Aves; order Piciformes; family Megalaimidae; genus Psilopogon; species Psilopogon haemacephalus. The sequence goes on from VWZI01004847.1 coordinate 407,459, forward strand.
GTTTGCAAGGCAGGATGCAAGACATCACATCTAAACCATTCCCAAAGTGTCTTCTTTGGGGAGAATTTAGACCCTATTCTAACAGAGTCTCATGACCTGTGGTCCTTTAACCATTAATGTAAAGGTCTTCTCCTCCTCATGCATGCAGAGCCAGGAGCTGCAGGCACAGCTGCCAGCTCCTGGCATCCCACTTACCCACACTTGGATGTTGTAACATGTCAAACAACACTCATTGTAACTCTGTACCACTTACCCAGCTGTGCAACAGCTGGAAAGAACCCAAATAACACAAGATTTAGCTGATGGGTAGTTTCCATTGCTGGCCAGGTACATTTATTAATCCCATCTCTACCAAGCTGATATCCTTAACTATTACCCTTCTTAGCTACTGAGGAACATGCTCATTGCCTCGATAGAAATTAGATTGCTGCATCTCCTCAGATCCTGCCCAGCACACAAATGTACAGGTAATTGAACGTGCAGGTATCTTAAGCGCGTTTAGGAGAAAAGCTGAGGCTGCTCATGATGAGCTGCAGAAGCTGGATCCCACATGATAATATTCCTGAGGAAAAGATTTATGTTGAAGATCTGGCAGCTCAGTGTTCTGAGCTTACTGGCAAGACATACCTGTTTATAGCTTAGATAAGCCATCCAGTTCCACCTATGCTAGCTGACCCACAGAGTTTCACACTGCTTGCTGCCTCCCTCAACACTTCCAGCTTCCCCTGTGGGTAGCAAACATTGCTGAGCACACAAGGGTAAGCTGAATTTTGATAAAGATGCTTAATTTTACTGAAGTAAAGCACTCCGGGGGTTGTTTTTATCCCAGAAGGCAAGGGCCTTAACAGAACTGGGTTTGAGCTCAAGGGGCCTCATCAATCCTTCAAGGAGCAAATGTTGCTCTTCATTCTCTCCTCCTGCCTGATCGTGCTGAGCAGCAGGCTGTGAAGTTCAGATGAAGCTTCTGCTCCTTAAAACGTGGGACACCAAATGCGGTTCAGTTTCATGGCAAAAGAATCACTGAGCACCTGCAGAACATCTTCCAAGCACAGGCTGTGATTTTGATTACTTTTCTCTTTCCCAAACTATGTATTGGCATAAGCTGATCTAGGTAATGACAGATTTCAAACGGTGGGATAATTTCTAGAACAATACAGTGTTAAGACACTTAACAGATTCCATTATTCATGTGTTATCATTGCACATCATGTCATTTTAGATTAAAGCTGCAATAAAAGAGCATGATGGATGTTGCCTTCCTCCTTTCAACGCAATTCTGCCCTCTAATATTAACCAAAAATCAGATTTTTCCTCTCATCCCATCCTTTTAAAGTCTGTAACCTTGTTTCTAAGAAACACAGGAACTGCTGCTCAGTGTGAGCAATGTCACACTGCAGCTCTTGGCTCGCCTTGCAGGTTTTGTACAGGACCAGCAGCCAGCCCAGTATGAATGTGCTGAGCACCGACACGACAACTGCTGAACTTCTGCTGCAGTCTAATGAAGATTACATCATTGAAGTGAAAGCAACAACTGATGGTGGAGATGGCACCAGCAGTGAGCAGATCCTGATTCCCAGGCTAGCAAGTAGGTGAAAGCTGAATCACCATTATTTTGTCAATCACATGCTTACACAGCACCCCCAAACAAGGCCAGGACCTCCTTCCTGCTGGGCATGGTACACAGAGACAGGACTCTCCCTTGGTGTAGACAGTCAGTACTAAAACTGCAGTTAACACCCTGCAGATGCCAGGGCTTATCTTTGCAGCAACTGAGTCCTTACTGATAGGGAAAAAAAGAGAATTAATAGTGTGTGTTGTATGGTAAAAAAAGGTAATAAAAAGAAAAGCAATTAACAGCCTTCATGCCCTTGCGCATGGCAGACTTCATTCTCTTGGGCTGGTAAATTACCCTGCAAATTGCTATTAAAAAGATCAGATTTCTTTTACTTTTTCTCCCCCCCCCGCCCTTATTTTTTTTTTTTCATTCTTACCTTGAAAGCAAAGACCATTCACATGATTTCAGCATTCTGCAAGGCTTTTCTCTAGTTAGAAAAATATTTGCTGTCTTTTCCTAGATTTTCATTGCTTGTCAGAAATAAAACTTCATGATATTTTGCTTAGCATGTGGGCAGAGCAATCATTTAGGGATGTTAGGAAGAAGTTCTTCACAGAGTGAGTGGTTTGCCATTGGAATGGGCTGCCCAGGGAGGTGGTGGAGTCACCATCCCTGGAGGCATTCAAGAAAAGCCTGGATGGAGCACTTAGTGTCATTGGATAGGGCTGGGTGATAGGTTGGACTGGATGATCTTGGAAGTCTCTTCCAACCTGGCCTATTCTATTCTATTCTATTCTATTCTATTCTATTCTATTCTATTCTATTCTATTCTATTCTATTCTATTCTATTCTATTCTATTCTATTCTATTCTATTCTATTCTATTCTATTCTATTCTATTCTATTCTATTCTATTCTATTCTATTCTATTTCTTTGGCACAGCAGATAGTCATGCATTTAATCCTGACCTTTTTCATTTCTCACAGGTATGGATGCAAGGGGTTGTGGCCCATCAATCTTGAGGATCTTCAGTGTATCCAGCTTCTTACCAACAATACTTTCCTTGACTCTTAACTCCGTGTTGTGATGATGCTTTTTTTTTTTTTTGTTTGCTGGGAAAAAAAAAAAAAGAAAAAAGAAAAAAGAAAAAAATAATCTGTTACTACAGAAAAGTGCTTTTTTTAAAGAAAACTGCAGTGGTTAATGCATGTTTTTCTTCTATCCCGACGTGTTTTTAAATTCTTTCTATTTCACTGTAGGTTGGAGTAAAACTTATCATGTAAAGTTTAGCAAATCCTTTAAAAAGGAAATCGAAAATGCCTTAATACTTGAACCAAAGGAGTTTACATATTCCATACTTCAGCTACAATGTGAGAGAGGGAGAACAATGGCACCATGATCAGCATAAGGAGGAAGAGCTTAGTGACAAACTCCATTTTACAGTGACACTGAATCACTTTGGGTGTGTTGTGATGTTAGGATGACATCAGGGATGCGGCTTTTCAGCGGGGTGGTAACACACTGACCTAGCACCCGTCCTATAGACATTGTCATAATCCAATAGGTTTGGATCAGTTTTCTTACTCCCCTTTATATAAATTATTCCAATTTATATAGATTATTCCTTTATATAAATTATTCCACGTCTAACACAAAATCAGAGAGGGAAGGCAGTGAGAAGTCCAGGCTGGGGTGTCTAAGAGGCAAGGCTTCCACTACTACCCTTAAGAACACAGCCTTGTTTCACTGATCACAGCAAGACATTTGGAACTCACTTCCCTCTGTACCCACCTTACATTTCTTAAAGAGGCTCCTCATTCATAACCAAATTCTCCCACCTTCAGGATCATTCTGTTGCCCTTCTCTGAACTCCTGTCAGTGTTTCACTAACGAAAGTGCCCAGCTGCAAGTATTATTGAAATGCAGTTGCACCATAGCCTTACGAAAAGGGATTACCACCACCTCCCTACCTTGTGATGTGGTGCTTCCAAATATGCAGCCCCAGACCATCTTGCTCTGTTGTCTGCACTGTAAGCTCATCCTTCATTTAGTGTTACATACATTCATAACTCCCCTACCACTGCTCTTGAATCAATTCAAAACTAACTTCACCTGCTCTGGCACTCTCATGCACCCCATTACTGTCTTGGTTTTGCTAAGTTGATGGTAATATTATAAGAAAAAAAAATAGACAAAGACACTTGAGGCTTGCTGCTACAGAGAAACCTATGTTTTCTTTCACAGCAATATGTTAAAAATCCATTAGACCTGGTACCTTCTGCTAGCTGTGAATTTAATCCAATCAGCCATCTTTTAGAGCCCTGCCTACAGACATGGCAGAGCAGTGTTCATGTGACGTAAAGCAAACCCTTTCAAAGACCTTTTTCCTCTCTCTTTCACATTATTCCAAGACAGAGCACTACGAAGAGAGAGAGAGAGAGAGAGAGAGAGAGAGAAAACCAGGCTTCATGAAATTATGGTAGCACTGTAAAGAAACAAAACAAAACAAACCCACAGAGCTTTGGAGATGCATTCAAATAGCAAATCACCTTCTTGGTATCACATCCAGATGGACATTGTGTGCTAAGTGTTGAAGTAAGCAGGATCTGTATATACTGTACATACCTAGTTATAAATGGCTAGTTGCTTTTCAATGTGGCTAACCAGTGGTGTTTGCAGACACTTACTTGCAAATGGGGGGAGGGTGTGGGTGGGAGATGACAAACCAGGTGTTACTAGTCAGTATATAGTTATGTCCCATGCAACAAAGGGTGACTCTTTCTATTCTCATCTCACACCACTCTAGTCCCTGTCCTGCCATTTCCATGTGATGACATTGTCTTCTTTAATTTCTAGTTATATATCTCCATGAGATATGTGCCCAGTACCTTGTTTCATATTGAAAAGTTTGAAATTTATCCTTAAAACTTCCAGCTGTGTGTGTATCCTATGGTTATCTGTATGCATTTTTTTCTATTACTCTAATAAAATATTTATTACATTGAGGGAAGCCAGAATATTGCAAAGTATTACTGCTTGGTCATATTAGATGTTTGCACAGATGGGGCTTCACTGCAGCTAAAAATGGTGCTTACTTGTGTGTCCTGAGCCTTCTGCTGACTGCTCAGTAGATCTCCATTGTATTTGCACTAACTGGCACTGGGGATAGGAGTGGTTTCCTTCCCACTACCTTTGCTGCTGAAAGATTAAAATCCCAACCCACCAACCCAAGCCTACTTACACAGAAAACAGGGCAGGAGGGTAACGAGGAGCAAAGATGAAAACATGTCCCAGTGGTGGCCTGGAGGAGTCAAACAGGCATGGAGCAGAGACCCAAGGTTCTGCTTCTGAGCTGCCCACTTGGTTTGCAGCACGATGGACAAAATGCCACCTCCCTTCCCCTGGCTTCATTTCCTGTTTATCGAGCTAGGCTGTTTCCTCTGAAATTAAAAAGAAAAAAAATAATGAAATTATATTAAAGAAGAGGTTGTTCTTTATAATTATTTATTTAGTCTAGCACTAGTTAGCATTGCCATGGCATGGCCTCTTTTATCTTGCAGCTTGTATCTTCCTTCCCATAAAGCCCAAGACATTCCAGCACTAAACACCTCACCAGGAACATTTCATCCTTGTAAATCCTCTCTTCTCCCTGTGTAACTGAGCAGATCCAGATGCTGCAATAAGGGTTAACAATAATCATCCCAGCACCATTACAACTGCATACAAAGAGGCAAGACTGAAGTAATTCTTTTTGAGCAAATGGTGTTTGGCCATTCAGATAGTTGTAGGTGGACACTTGCCCTGCTCTGCAATCGCCCTCAGTGATCAGATTAATCTTTCTTAAAACTGATCTCTGTTCCTCAGCTGATGTTAAGTAAGTCAGCTGATAATTAGTGTTTAGTTGTGATAACAACTCTTACCTGATTCTGCAGGGAAAGGTGGAAAAAACAAATAAGCTGTCACTGGGAAACATTAGGAGGAAAAGGTGAAGAGGCAGTAAGGTGAGAGGCCCCTAAGCCAGCCTGCCTCTTCAAGGCTATTCCAGAGCAGCTCCTATGGCTAACCAAGATCATAAATTCAGGCCTGGGGAGAAAGAAGAAAAAAAAAAAAAAAAAAAAAAACCCAGGAAAAAAAAAACAACCCAGGAAAAAAAAAATAATAAATACATCATTGACAATGAAAAATGTGAAGATCACTTGTGTACCTGGAACTGGGGATAGTGGGGAAGGTATTGCTGCCATTCCACTTGTGCTTGCACCTGAAATAGCCACCACTTTATCACTTACAGCTGCTATTAATATTTGAACGCCAGTAGGATGAGTCACAGTTTTTAGGAAAGCACTGCTGTGAAGTGTGTGGGGGTTTAATACCTCATCCAAAAATGTAGCTGTTCCTTCACACTGTTCAGTAATGGTGAGGGCTACCAAAGCCCAAAGCTAAGTAGAGCTGGAGAAGGAGGTAACAGAAGAGTGCTGGGATTGGTAGGTCTGGGGGGTAAAGGTTGCTTATTAGGTTATTTTAGGGAATGGGTTTAAAGATTCTCACCCTGCATTGCTCTCCCCTCAAGATTTGCTTTCTGAACGGTTTCTTCTGCCACCTGAGTCATGTGGAGGTTTTCTTCATTCTGTTTGTAGCAGGGGACTGCAGAACTCCCCCTGTGCTTCTAGAATGTGGATTTTTTTTTTTTCAGGTGGAGTTGGTAAGAGAATTTAAAATGAAACCACAAACAACTTTTTCTTTGGACAGTTTACTCCCAGATAGGTTTGGAACATGCATGGTCCTCTACGAACCACAGAGCTTGGAAGTGACCTTAGAGATCATCCCTACGGCTTGCAATCCCACACTCCTGCTATCAATACAAAATAAGTACAAAAGTTCCCTTTAGCCCTAAGAAACATTGGGGAATCTCCATTTTCTCCATTAATTTGCCTTGTGCTGGTGGCACACAGGCGTGGGCAGTGCCTGTCAGCTTATATATGTTATGTCTTCATAACAGGCAATAAAGCAAGCTGTCCTGTGTGAGGGAGTGCATTAACCTGACAGCTCTCTGGCTCCAATAAATAACAACCAAATATTGTGAAAATAAAACGAGTTTGTAAGCAGGCATCAGCTCTCTTAGGGAAAACAACCTCCTCCATTGTTTCCTGCTATTGCTTTGAACTCCTGAAAAGCAGTAAAAAAAAAAAAAAACCAACCAAAACAACAATCAGAAAACAAAACAAAAATAGGTTGTGTTTAGCAGAGATAGATCTAGGTGGAGGCTCATGGCGTTTTATTCAGGCTGCTTGATAAAAAAGAGGCATCGCTTCTCTTTAAATCTGATCCTTTGCAAAGTGCAAGCTGCAGCGTGACAGGGGGGAGAGGGCACAGCTCTTCACTGCCTCTCCAGCTCTCTTACCCTCTCTGAGCACAGCTTTGCTGCAAAGACTTCTCGCAGCATGTAGCTGCCTCCCTGGTGTGTGTGCAGCTTGAGTCTCTCCAGGAAGCAGGATGTGCAGCCTGGAAAAAAAGAGACGTTTCTCTCTCTCTAAGCTTAACACATATTTCGGCGGTCTCAGCAAGCAGAGGCTGCCTGCACCCTGCACGTAACTGGAGCTGCTTCTCAGAGGTGCTGCTTCTGTCTCATCTTCGGCTTGCAAGCCCTTGCCAAGGTCAGCAAGGTGCCCACATCCTTGGCTAGCATCACTGGGCACTACCCACTCCCTGACAAAGCGCTGGCTGCAGGATGAGGAGATGCAGGCAGATGCTCCCTTGGCAGCCCTCCCAAAGACCAGCACGTCCCCTCACGCTGTCCTTGGCAGAGGACATCCTCATCAGTACAGACCTTGGGTCCTCCCGGGAGCTGCACAGCCGCCGTCCTGCCTCTCAGCAGGTAACTGCTGCTGCAAAACGTAGCCAGCACAGGGAGTGCGACCTCAGCAGCTGGGACCATCTCCTCCCTGCCAGAGGAGCATGGCTGTCTGCAGGTGCGCTCAGAGTATGCCTGGGCACAAGTGCACTTCGCACAAACACACATTGTTGCCAGTCTGAAATAACCTCCTGTTTTAAGTCCGTTTCGAGTCTGTTTCTTCCCTCTTGCTGACAGTGGCTGTGCGTTGTCACTCCTCTGACTCTCCTGCATTAGGTGCGTCAAAAAAGTTCCCCTCTCCGACAATTTGGTATTTCCATAAACTCCCTTTTCAGGGCTCCTCATCCTCAGCTGTAGCTGCCATGCTGCAGTGCTACGATGGCCTTATTGTCATTCATGCCACACTCTTCATTTGCTTCGGTTTTGAACTCTCTGGTTTGAGACTTTTTCAGTTTGTGCATGAGAGTCTTTTAGTATTACAATTTCACAAGACTTTCATGTGCATCTCTCCTTTGTTTATTCCCATCTCTAAGGGTCAGTAAAACTTGATAAACTCATTTGGTATTAAATTTCTTTTCTCAAGCTCTTTGCTGAGCTATTTGAGGTCAGTAAGTAACTTTGAAAGCCTCTTTTTTTATAAATGCACAAATATAGGAGCCACGCCAGTAACCCTATGGAGAATTACCAAGACACTTTCTTCCCAATGTACCCAAGATTATTTCCTTACCCTTTAAGAGTATAATTAGTTCTCTGAGGTCTGGACCATGCCTGCTCTCTGTGCTGTGCTCTTCATTCCATCTCAGCAATTAATCTCCTTTGGGTGGGAGAACATCAAGGCTCTGGCAAATGCTGCACAAGGAAGAAATAAAAAAGCATCCTGTTAGGAGCCAACAGAAAGGGTGCAGCTTCAAGATCCTCATTAATTTGGCCCATGATTATTTAAACTCAAAGCAACTCCTAGGACAGGGGGAACAGTCTGGAATTATCTATCAGGAATGAGCAACTTTCATCAAGTCCAACCATTAACCCAACACTGTCAAGTCCACTGCTAAGCCGTGTCCCTTGGCACTACATCTACATGGCTTTTAGATGCCTCCAAGGATAACTTGCTCTGGGGAACCTGTTCCAGGGATTGACAAACTTTTGATGAAGACATTTTTCTTAACATCCAGCCTAACCCCTGCTGGTGCAACTTGAGGCTAGTTCCTTCTTCCCTGTCACTTGTTCCCTGTGAGAAGAGACCAACACACACTTGGCTCCAACCTCCTTTCAGAGAGTGCTACAGAGTGAGAAGGTCACCCCCTAGCCTCCTTTTCTTCAGCCTAAACAACCCTGGTTCCCTCAGCTGCTCCTCACAGTGCTTGTTCTCTAGACCCTTCACCAGCTTCATTGCCCTTCCCTGGACCCACTCCAGCACCTCAGTTCTTTCTTGTAGTGAGAGAACAGCACCTTGCTGCTCACTCAGCCTCCCAAATCCCACACTCCCTGGGACACAGAAGGTCTCAGCTGCAAGAGGTGAAGGGATACAGTGTCAGTGTCGCTTCTCCCCCTACATTGCCCACTGAGGGTGTATGATTGGAATCACCCAGAAGCACAAGGAGAATTTGAATGCCCTTGGTCAAAGGTGGGACCTAAAACCAGCTACCAAACTATCTGGCCATAAATAAAAGTGCAAACAGAGCATTTAATCACAGGATACATCTGGTTAGAAGAGACCTCAAAGACCATCCGACCCAACATTAAACCATGTCCCTGAGCACCAGCAATGCTTCCTTGGAATGATAGCAACTGGCAGCTGCACTCTGGAGCAGTTCCCTGCTCTCCCCCAGCACTTAGTGCATCCTCCTCCTACTCTGGGACACTTGGTGGACTCCCCACCAAGGCAGGTACTTCAAAGCAGGCATGGAGACTTATTTTTAGGTTCTCTGAACTCTGTGCTCTGCAGCCCAAAATAGAAGTGTGGATTGATATTTTTTTTCCTGTCACCTCCACAGAAGGTGCCAACCTGGGAGTTGAGCACCTGAATGTGTTCCCTGTGCCTATTAATTGGAAGGAACAAAGACAGCAGGAAAGATGTTCATGGGGATTGCTCTCCCTGGTGATTTCACTTTAGGGGCTCTTTCCACTTCATGCTGGCACACAAGCAATGACCTGTTACATCAGCTTAAAGACACAAAAAGAAACGAGACAGAGAACGAAAGGGAAAATCCTCTTTTTCATGCCCTTTATGTTAAAATAATAAATCATTTTCCCAACTGAGAACTTGTGAAGGAGTTTATAAAAAAAGGAGGCGTTTAACAAAAAAGAAAAAAAAAAAAAAAAAGCCTCTCATTAGCAATCCAAGGAGAGCTGTGGGTAAAGCAGGCAAATAACTTTTGTCATCTTTCCTAATGCTGCCACCAAACTGAGGCATTAAAAGTTAGGCTTGTGTCTGGGACCACCCGAGACAACTTGTCACAGTGCTAATTATCTATGTCAGCAGCAGAGCTCTCGGCAGAGTGAATGAGTTCAGAATGCAGTCAGAGGAGATCGTTTCAGCAGCAGCAGCATCTGATCACCATTAGTTTTTGCATATCAGATGTAAAGCTACTATAAGGACAGAAAACATGGGCTTTGGTACCTTCACAGCAGCTTCAGATGAGGCAGGGGGGAACTCTTCTGCCGCAGCCAACAGCTTCTGCTCATCTACTGGAAGACAATGTCTTGGGGGGGTTGTGTTGCCTTGGAAACATGAAAAATAAAGCAGCGTTAATTACCTGGGTTTGAGCAACCAAAGTGCCCAGTGCTGAGGGCCTGAGCCAAGGCTAATCAAACCCTTGCCCCAGTTTCAGCAGACTTTGCAATAAGGAGAGGACTGAGGCAGAGCAAAGCTCAGCCAAGCTTTACTTCTGACAGCGTTTCCAGGAGAGTCACCAGAAGGCTTCAGGCAGACACTCAAAGGGGTGGTTTGCAGTGGTCCCTTCTTGCTTTCACATCCCTGACTCTGTTAATGATGTCAGCTGCTTCTTTTCTTAACATATGCCCTCTTTCTTTTCAAGATCAGCCTGACAAACACCCTTGCAGACATCCATATGGGACCAATATAAACCCACCTATGTGTTTGCTCCAGACAGGAAACCCTGCCAATAGCCCCAGCCATGGCACAGAAGCATGAGTTCAGCCAGACCTTCTGCTAACATCCTTTCTGCCCAAAATGCTGCCAAGTAGCAAAGTCTCTACTATTTCATCTTCTCTAAAATAATTTTTAACTGCTAATTAAAACATTTTTTAACTACAGACTACTTGCTGCTCTTCCTTCTGCTGGCACTGGGGTTTTGGTCCTATCTCTACAAAGTAGGTGAAGACTGGAACCAGCTTCTTCTTGTGGGAGTTCGAAGTTACCCTAAAATTTTCTTTTGGAAAGATTGTTCATCTCCTCTGCCAGCACTGCCCAAAGCAATCAGCTAAAACTCCGACCACAAAGGTATGGGAGGATAAAAATAATTCCAGTAAAGTCTCCTTAATTTTCTCCAGCAATCCCTCTCATGTATGACCTACACAACGTGTCCCTTCCCTTTCATTTACAGTGAATATTAATCTTTGTCTATCAACCCAAGCACAACTTTAGAGTGCTTTCTGCTCATTCATATTCACAAGCTTGACCGTCACTGCTAAAGAAGGTTGATTATCTGGGTTTGGATTTGGGCTGGGGTTTAACACAGCCCTACTTGACACTACTGAAAGTATTTCATCAAATAGGTGCTGCAAGGAGGTGAAGCCTCCGTGCTGCACAGCTTGTTCAGAAATGGGCACACGCCCGTGAGATGGAGACACATCAGAGTCTGAGGCTCCATCTGCAGCAGGCATAAACCAAGCCTATGGCACAGCCTGGCAAAACACACAGCATATGAAGGTTCTGAACTAAGGAGACTTTGCAGCGGTCCCCAGCTGCTTCCTTAGGGTGTAGCAGGGAGCACAGCAAAGCAAGATCAGCACACAGCTCCCTGCAACACTGTGGTTAGCACAGCTTGTCCCCATCAATCCCACGACCCCATTGTGGCTCCAGCCTCACCTTCACAGTGAGTGGTACAAAAAAGGGCACAGCTCAGCCACAAACCCAAAGCTGACTTCACCACTTAGCCCCAGGAGCCTGACTTGCTTACTCCCAGCCATTTCCAGCTTTTCCATCCTGTGTATATTCTCCTATAGAATCATGGACTCATTTAGGTTGGAAAAGTCCAGCCATTAACCCAGCACTGCCCAGTCCACCACTAACCCTTGTCCCTGTAAGGTACACTTATGACCACTGACACTACTATATATGAAGTCCAAGACTTACTTCAGCTCTGGCAGGCAAAGTGCCTTAGCAGCATTTCAAACTGTCTCTGCCACTTAGAAGGTTATGAGCAAACATGCATTGAAGACTGAGATTTCTTCCAGGTCTCTCTCTACCTTCTCCCCACCTGAGCTATTTCACCTTTCATCAAGATTTCTTCCAGGTCTCTCTCTGCCTCCTCCCCACCTGAGCTGTTTCACCTCTCATCATCCTTCTAAAGAAGCATAATTTGCAGGGAAGAATTCCACCAGGAGCTTCCATTCCTGGAGAAAATAATCTCTAACCAGACTCCCAACTGCTCCTTTTCTCTGCTAACACTGTTCAACACCTACAGCTGAAAGGGACCACAGCACACACTGGTGATGGTCACCACCACCAAGTGTTTGTGTGCTGGGAGCACACCACAGATCTGGCCCCACAGCCACCCCACATCCCACCCCAGCCCTCCACTGAAGCCCAACTTTGCATCTCTTGCCCATGGTGCAGGAGCCATGTCCCAGGCTGCTGGAAAATAACTACTTTGATTCTGCAATGCTTTGTAAACATGGCAAATGCTATTTTTACACTTGGCCTCAGCTATTTTAAGTAAAACTTTGCTTTAAAAGACAGCAGCAGACAACCTTTTCCTCTAGCTAGCCATCCATTGCTAAATGAGCTGCTCAGATCACTAATTTGGAGCTTGCTTTTCTCTCTTTTCTCTCTCCAACTTTCCTCAGCAATAATGCCATGGGCAATCTCCACCAAACTCTTTGGACTCTTTCCGAAGGTTAAACTGACTACAAGAGAAATGGATCAAAGGGAAGGGAAAACTTCATTCTAGAAGCACAAAAATATTTACATAACACAAGATAAGCAAGAAGTCGTTTCTACCGTGCAGAAATGCTTGTTAAAAGTGTATAAAATTAGGCATTTTTAGCTTAGCTGGAGAGAAAAGAAGAGATGTTTCATAACTCGTGGAAGAGAAGAGGGACAAGGCTGGCAATCAGGCAGCTAATTAAAAAGATCCACAGTTTTCAGGGTTTCCTGCCTGAAGGAGAAGAGTCATTTTGATGCACAAGAGGAGAAGAGAATGAAGCATCCCACCTTAGTCTGGGGATGACACCTCCAAGGAGCAAATTAAGGAGCACAAGGAGCCCAGCCAAGTAAGCTAATGGTTCAAATGCCAAATGACCAAGCTGGTTATTAGAACCACAGAATTGTTCTGTTTGGAAAAGATCATCTAAGATCATCCAGATCAATCATCAACCTAGCACCACCATGGCCATTAAACCACAAGTGCCACATTCACAGGTTTCTTGAACACCTCCAGGGAAGGTGACTCCACCGCCTCCCTGGGCAGCCTGTTCCAATGCCTGACTGAGAAATAACTGCCAAAAACAATCAGATTGGTGCAGGCAGCCCTAGGAAAAATTTTGTTTTAACCTCCTCTTCTGAGCTGCTCTCTGAGCTCCTCAGCTGCAAGCACCAATTTCAGCAGCAGTCTACTAATAGGACTGATGAGAGATGATACAAATTGACTTTGAGTTGGTCATTGCAGAGCAATAATAAAATCAAGATAAGACTTTGCTTTCCACAATATATTCCTCCAGAACTGGCCTCTTTTTGGCCAGCTCTAGCAAAGCCAGAATAATGAGTAGTTCAATACACTTATTAATGTTTATTCTAACAAGTTCATCATCTTTCCTCACTGATGTGCTGGAACCAAATCCATAGATGTTTCAACATCAACCACCCACCCTTGCCTACCCTCTCAGGAGCAGAGTTATCTGTTCTGCAGTTAATGAGCTATCCCCTAGGAAGAAAGGAGAAAGGCCATGCTTTAAATTAGACCCTTCTGGGAAAGGCTTTCTTGAAAAGATGACACTTATGTCATGCTTTGGAGCTATCAGAAGCTGAGGTTTCCCAGCAGAGGCCATCTGTCCTAGATAACTGCTGCCAGCCCTCAAGATTATCAATTAGTCCATAATGATTGTTTATATGAAAGAGGTGACAGAGGGGTCAGGAGGCTGACCTCTGAATATGAGCATCCTGGTGCAGTCTCACCAGGTACTGAGATGGAGCAGGGCATCACTTTGCAGTACCTCCTGTTCCTGCAGGGAAACAGCAGGACCCTTGCTGTGCTCTGAGTTCAAGTGAGAACCAAGATGCTGCTGCTTGTGGTCACCATCCCAAAGCTTAGTATGTGCTGAAAAGTGCAAGACAGGTTCAGGTCCCTGCTCAATCCAATGTCTCTGATGTTCTTTAAGCTTCAGGGATTAGAACTCTCTCGTATACCCACCTGAACTTCCAGCTGCATGTGTGAGAGGGAAGCCCAGCACTCAGAGATGAAGGCACCATGATTTCTAGACTCACACTAACTAGAGCCATTAGATACAGCTCATGGCGTGGTCACAACCACAGCTTTAAGACTGAATTGCCACAGACCCCACTTCAGAGGGCTCTCAGACCACAAGCAGGCTTGAAGCTGTTCCTCTACCCATTCTCTAGTTTCAAGTCCTTCCCAACATGGCACCTGTTCTGTTCTCTGGTCCCAGCACAGTTCAAAGGCTGTCACATGTGTCCTGCTGTTACTAAAGCAGCTTCTGTCTCACTGCCCTTATCAGGGCAGCACAGGGATGGGACCAGCTTGTGAGGAGACAAATTGCTTACATAATTCATGCTGTCTCCTGTTGTCAAATTAACCAGACAAGCTTCAAAATATAAGCAGACACCGTGAGGAACAATATGTTTAAAATGTGGAATTACATGGTAGGGACAGAAAACTGGGAACAACTTGAAATTAGAAAAGAATAAGACTGGAAGGCATTAGAGAAATGTCAAACTTCCCCTGTGTTTCACCCATCCATAACACATCATACACGGCTTTAAAAGCAGAAGGTGATGATGTCCAGGGGGCTCAAGGAAGGTATTTGAAGTGCCAAATAAACATTACTGCAACAAGTGGACTCTGCTGCTGGCACATCACACTTGTGACCCCCAGGAAGGGACCTGCCAGACAAGCACTTTACAGGCACTTTTCATCAGCGATAAGAAAAGGGCATGATTTAGCACCAGACCTGGTAGTTAATGGTTGGGCTCAAGGATCTTGAAGGCCTTTTCCAACTGAAGTGATTCTGTGATGCTAATAAAACAAGGAGCTGGACACCTGTACAGAACACTGCAGTGAGGAGAGCATGGCAAATCCAACACACACAGCACAGATGCACAAACGAACATGCCAAAAGGTTCTTCACCGCAGGAAACCTTCCTCTACACACCTGCAGCAGGAGAGGACTCCTGGCTCCTGACTTCACTTCAGTAGATGAGGAAAAAGACCAAAAGCACATGAGCAGAAGGAGAAAGAGCAGGGAGCTGTTTTCTAAACACCAGAGGTGCTGCTGATGGTCAGGCTGGGGATGGGCAGCGC
The DNA here is from genome assembly GCA_013396835.1 of Psilopogon haemacephalus. Lineage (NCBI taxonomy): Eukaryota > Metazoa > Chordata > Aves > Piciformes > Megalaimidae > Psilopogon > Psilopogon haemacephalus. Next base: position 422,583 of record VWZI01004847.1, read on the forward strand.
AGACGTTGAAATTAAACTATTAAGCTGTTGGTTGTGGTTTGATTTTGGGGATTTTCTGCCACATCAGTTGGATTTGTATCTGTGGGCAACTTTTCCTCAGAGAGGCTCTTTCCAGAGGACCAGCAGGGCATGGAGTGGTACAGGTGAAAGCTGCTGGAAAGCTGGGCTGTTGTGCAGGAAGCCCTGCGTTCACATGCTAAGCTACAGCTACTCCCTGGATGCTCACACACGTGAAAGCAGCCCCAAAATTTTAGTTAGCAGCAGATCGTTTTTTGGTTGTTTTTTTTTTTTCAGCCTGAATTTAAAGGTCGTGGATGTTTAGAGCTTTTCTCACACTCAGCTGGCACAGCGCTGCCCAGCTCTCCTTAGGAGGAGTGAGGAAAGCTCCAGCTCAGCCCTGCCAGGATGCTGGGGTCAGAATCCTGTCGGTAGCAAACTGTGTCTGACAGCAGCCCCCATTCCCAGTGACGGTGGCCCCGCTACACTGGGATGTTGTGTGAGAGACACTTCTCTGATACCAGTGACCTTAACGGGAGCTTTTTAGCACTTGTCAGGGCTCTGACAGCTGAGTCATTTTGGGCATGTAAATGCAGCACGACTGGAAAGTAACTGAACGAATCTCCCTGTCCTTTTCACAACACGGTCCTGAGGGAAGGTCAAGACATTTAAACTCCATTTTAACCTTTCTCAGCTTCAGCCAGCAGACCTATTTTGGACCAGGCTGGATGTTTCCTACCTGACATGGCAATTCATAGAATCATACAATTGTTTGTTTGGAAAAGACATCCTAGATCATTGAGTCCAACCACCAACCCAATGTCACCATGGCCATTAAACCACATCCCCAAGTGCCACCTCTACACATTTGTTGCACACCTCCAGAGGTGGTGACTGGACAGCCTGTTCCAGTGCCTGACCATTCTTTCAGGAACTAAGTTTTTCTTAATACCCAACCCAAACCTCTCCTGGTATAATTCCAGGCCATTTCCTTTTGTTCTGTCTCCTGGTACTAGGTAGAAGAGACCAACTCCCACCTCACTGCAATCTCCTTTCAGCAAGTTGTAAAAAGCAATGAGGTTTCTCTTCAGCCTCCTCTTCTGCAGACTAACCAACTCCAGTTTTGTGAGCTGCTCTTCATAAAACCTGCAGAGCCTTCACCAATTTTGTTGCCTTTCTGGCCTTTGACTTTGCACTGTGTGACTAGAGGGATTGGGCAGCCAAATGCCACCTCCTCCCTCTCACCACCAGCAGCACCTGCCAGCCAGGGCTGCAAGGCTGTGTTCTGTGCTCTTCACTCTACCTAATCCTCCCACGATGTCCTGGCAAATGGTTGAGCATTGAAAGGTTGTCACCAACATCAACAAGCTTCCCAGTGTGCCATTTCCTCTCTCTTTTCAGCATAAGACGCAGGTGAAGTGGGAGATAAAGATTAAAATTACAACCCCTGTCATTGTCTTCCAAATGAGAAACACTGGTGGGGCAGCATATCTGAATAACCAAGGAAAGGGGCAGATCCACACACTGGATTTACTGACAAATGTTGATCTCAGCTATTGAGCTCCTGGTGCTGATGAAGGCTGCAGAAAAATCGTGTGTATGCAGAATGGATAAGAGGGGAGGGCTTGCTTCTGCCTGCCAATATATAAAGGACTCGAAGGATGTTGGTTTGTTTGGGTTTGTGATTAGATTGACATGGAGTGTGCCATCTGATATAGCTGAGCAATTAAATAGCAATAGAAGCTAGGAGCTTTTCTTTGGATTCACCTGAAATGCACTGGGGAGCACTGGAAAGGACTTCTGGAGAGATTGGTTTAATTTCAGCAAGGAGTGGGAATCCTCTAGAGAGTTGTTACTGCAGTGCTCATTTATCTCACATACACTGCTGACACAGCACAGGGTCCCATCCCCTCTGGAGGTGGAGCACAACTTCTAAAGCCACAAGGAAGCAAGCAGATAGAGGTGGGGACAGCTCACCTCACACAGTTCCATCAGTGACACACATCCAATCCCCCAACACAAACAGCAGAGGCAAAAACTCTTCAGACTTCCCAGCAAAACAGCATGAAGTGGGACTTAAAAAGACCTACTTCAGGATGCTCTTCTTCCTCTTGTGGCACCAAGAGGCAGTTCCTCAGATGGCTGAAGGGGAGTGCCTAGCCTCAGAAGAATGTTCTTTCAGAGATGAGCAGGCCTGACTCACATCCCCCCTCTACTTGTTCAGTGCTTGGTGAGCTCAGCGCTGACAGCAGCTACTCCCAGGGCACCACCAGCGTTACACAAGGGCAATGGGCAGACACAGCTGGTGGCACCAAGCGAGGAGACTTGCTTAGCAAGGCAGAACATCTACCTGGGGCTTTGAAAGAGCCAAGTTCTGGCCTCCCACTTCCCTTGCACGAATGCATTTCTGCTCTGCTCTGCTGCCTGCACAAGCGCTGACGGCGCTGAGGCTGCTGGTGTGCTGAGACCACTACTTATCCTGATGATGAACATGACAAAATTGCTTGGGGTTTTGGGGATTTTTTAGCTGCTTGTTTGTCTGGATCTCCATAAGTCCCTTAACTTATACTTGGAGTAAGCTTTCTATTACTTTCTGCCCATAAATCTCCTACCCAGAGACATCTTGTTCCAGTACTGCAGACCCCGGAGCATTTGTTAGATAATATTTGGCACTGCAAAATCTTGGACATTTGCTCTGTCACTCAGCATCAGAAAGCCCTCCCTGCCCCACAGCACCTTGAAAAGTACCTTCAGGAGTCCTGTTGTACATGCACCACATAGCACAGGACCATGGGTTGGATCAGACTACATGCTGAGGAAGAAGAGAAGAGATTAGTTTTTATCCTTTCTCCATCAAATCCACACCTCATCACCCTGCTCCTTATGGCATTTAATTCTACTTTGCACCCTTTTACATTCACCTCTTTCCTCTCACTTGGTCAGGTCGTAAATCTGTTGCCATTCTATGACTCAAATGCTGCCACTGAACTTCCCCAGGACTCTTCTCCTTTTCAGCTACACCCTTTCTGTCCATGCTGCATTAAGTTCATTGCTACTTTTAAGGCACAGCGTAGAAGCCACATAAAGCAGCAGAATCCCTGTAAGGCAAAACTGATCCTACATATGGGATGGAAACTTTTGCAGCTCACACTGGCCTCCTGAAACAGGGTTATATAAAATTGCAGAGAACACCAAATATTTCAAAACAGAGAGCAAAATTCTCTCTGATACACTTAAGAAAGGGGAAATGTTACATATTATTCTTAAATGTGTAATTTTATGGGAAACGTGGTCATGCTGCATTTAAATGCCTAACTGTCTCCGGGTTTAGTGCATCAGTTGAAAATATTCATGGTCATGATGAAAAGAAATAATTTTCAAAAGCTTTGACTTGAGGTTGCTCACTTTTACCGTGGTCAGGCACAAACAGCTCCATATCACAGAATCTTAGGGGTAGGAAGGGACTTCCAGAAACCACAGAATCCAACCCCCCTGCCAAAGCAGAATCACCCAGGGCAGGCTCCACAAGAGCACATCCAGGCAGGTTTTGAAAGTCTCCTGAGAAAGAGGCTGCATAACCTCTCTGGGCAGCCTGTACCACTGTTCCATCACTATTGTTCCTAGCATGTGTTTTAATGCTCTCAAAGACATACACAAAACCAAATCATAAGCACATGTCAGAGACACGATGCACAACATCCTGGACTAATTTACATGCAAGGCAAAGTCTACATGGGGATTTCTTGCCCTGAAACTATTTCATGTCTTTGTATGGTCACAGAGAAGTTAGAAAACCACAGACCATAGCCAGCAGGACCAGGGAAGTCCTTCTGCCCCTGTATTTGGTGCTGGTCAGGCCACACCTGGAGTACTGTGTCCAGTTCTGGGCCAGGTCTATTTAAGAAAGATGTTGTGGTACTGGAACATGTCCAGAGAAGGACATCAAAGCTGGTGAGAGGCCTGGAGCACAGCCCTGTGAGGAGTGGCTGAGGGAGCTGGGAGTGTACAGCCTGGAGAAGAGGAGGCTCAGGGCAGACCTCATTGCTGTCTACAACTACCTGAAGTGAGGTTATAGCCAGGTAAGGTCGGGCTCTTTTGCCAGGCACTCAGGGACAGAACAAGAGGACACAGCCTCAAACTGTGCCAGGGCAGGTTCAGGCTGGATGTTATTAAGAAATTCTTCATGGAAAGACTGATTGGCATTGGAATGGGCTGTCTGGGGAGGGCGTGGAGTCCCCATCCCTGGAGGCACTTAAAAGGAGGCTGGGATGAGGCACTCAGTGCAATGGTTTAGTTAATTAGAAGGTGTTGGGTGATAGGTTGGACTTGATGATCCTAGAGGTCTCTTCCAACCTGTAAGAACCTCAACCTCTTCCAACCTTACCAATTCCATTATTCTATGATCTCTGACTCCTGTCTGTACACTTGGAATGAGAGATAGAATCATAGAATCATAGAGTTTGGAAAAGACCTCTAAGATGATCAAGTCCAACCATCAACGCACCACCTTGCCCACTAAACCACAAGCAACGTGGTGTTAGGTGCAATGTCCACATGGTTTTTGACCACCTCCTGGGATACTGAGTGCACCACCTCCCTGTACATCCTGTTCCAATGCCTAACCATTCTTTCAGTAAATAATTTTTTTCCTAATATCCCACCTAAACCACTTCTGGTACAACCGGAGGTCCTTTCATTGCTGGCTACTTGGGAGAAGAGACCAACACCCACTTCTTCTTGGGCAGTTTTAGAGAGCTGTAGAAAGCCCAGCCCACAAAAGGGCCTGTTCAGTGACCATCCACGTTTTCTTTTTCTTAATAATACCTAAAGCTGGACAAAGAAAAAGAGAGAAGTGAAGGCTAAGGCGTGCAGCATTCCATATTTCAGACTAAACTCTGTCTTGTCATGCATGCATTGTTGAATGGATTAACTCGTGGGGCTGGAAATTACCAAGCAGGTGTCTAGAAGACACCCGTAAGCACTTCTGCTATAGTCTAATTAGTGTTCTAATACATATCACAGTGCAGAGTCATCATTATTTCCTCTTCATTAGCTGCTGGTATAGAAGGCATCTTAAAAAAAAAGTCTTAACTCCCCCCTTTTTTTTTCTTTTCTCTCTCTCTCTCTTTTTTTTTTTTTAAATAAAAATATAATAATCCAAGAGCTTCCTTCTCCCATTAACATAACAAAGGCAATGGGAGTGTGATTAATGCAAGCCACCTAAACTTTGTGCATTAAACATTCACACCCAACACACCAGCATCTCCAAATTGTGAAATGCACTTGTCAATACCAACACTGGTACCAAATGAAATGCTGTTTAGAAAGGAAACAATGGAAGGATAAACCCTTTCATCTCCCTGCCTTTTTAGAACTGCTGATCCCTTATTCCTATTCTTTGGAAAGACAAAACACCACCAAGTTCATCAGGATGTATTGAAATTAGTCAAGGCGTGGTCTGACCTGGTGATTGGAGAACTACAGGATCTGTGTATCCTGCAGTCACTTCGGGGAGAGCAGCCAGTGGCAGCTCTGCACAGTTCTAAAGCAGTTTTGGCTACAGATAGGAGTCTCCTAGCACACAGCTGGAGGATGGAGGCACTGCTAAAACACCTCCCATCCTCTCAGCTTCTCAGGTGGACTGCTGCAACAGAGCTCCTCACAGGATCCCAGCAAAGCTAACACACCTCTGAACTACAGTCACAAAGTCACAGAAGGAACTACAGTCACAGAAGGAACAATTTATTCCCCCAGAGGGTTGTCAAGACCCGGAACAGGCTGCCCAGGGCAGTGCTGAAGTTACCATCCCTAAAGATATGATGAGAGCTGCAATTTAGTTGTGACCTGGCAGTGCTGAGTTAATGACTGAAGTTGATGATCTTAAAGGTCTCTTCCAACCAAAACAACACTGTGACTCTCACAACCCAGCTGGCAAACTGACCTGCACAGCTGAGCTTCTCTCCCAGTGGCAATGACAGTCCTGGCTGCAGGTGGACCCAGAGGTACAAGCTGAACAGCTGATAGCAAAGCTACTTACCCAGCCTGCCCTCTCCTGCTATCAGCACATCCCCTGCAGAGACCTTTGGATAATTTGAGAGATTGAGTGACATGTCAAGGGCCCAGCTCCTTCCCTCCCAAGCCTGTGCAGCCTGGATAGCCACAGAAAAGCACTGAGAGATACCAAGGTCTTACTGAAATAAGACATGCCCTTTTCCATCTCAAAATTCAATTTTCCATCAAATGCTGAAAATTAAGATGAAGTCACCAGAGGAGAGAGCAGCTGAGGAAGGTACATTTTTATGGCTGCTTGGCCTTTGACATCAGCCCTTTAATTACAGCACATGGCAAGTCCTCAGCAACTTGCTAATTATGCCTGATCCCCCAAACTCAACTTAAAGCTGCTCTCCACCATCTCTGGAAGTGCAATAACAGATGCTTCACAAACGAATCCCTTATGAAATGTAACAGCAAGTCTGTAACAAGGTTTTACTGCAACAGATTTGACTCTTCCTCTAAAGATGTACAGAAATTTTCTCAAGACTTCAAGTTCTGGAGAGCAAGAAACATCAAAGCTGACCCAGTCTTGAAACTGACTCCTTTGCTCCGCCCCCAGCATCCATGGAAGCACAGATTTAGACCTTGAACTAAAAGACAGTGGGGAAACTGACACCCTGCTGAAGCTCACTGCTGGCTCATCAGTGACTTGGCGCTCCATCAGAGAATCACAGAAACATCCATGCTGGAAAAGCTCCTCAGGATCACCAAATCCAACCTAGAACCTTACTCAACAAAATTCACCTTAAACCACATCCCTAAGCACCACATCCAAATCACCCTTAAACACACCCAGGATGGGCAACTCTACCACCTCCCTGGGCAGCTCATTCCAGTGCCTGAGCACTCTCTCCCTGAAAGACTTTTATCCTAATGTCCAATCTAAACCTATCCAGTCTCAGCTTGAAGCCTTACAGAGAATAAACCAGGTCCATATTAGCACCATCAAGGGGCTGGGGAAATCACCCCAGGATTTGCAAGGGACATTTCTATCCATGACACAAAGACATGAAACGTGGGCACGGCACTTAAGGATGTGATTTAATGGTCATGGTGGTCTTGGGCTAACAGTTGTACTTTTGTGATTTTAGAATCACAGAATTGCTTTGGTTGCACAAGACCTCTATGACAAGTTTTCCTTGAGCTGCCTGAGCACATCCCTTTCAACCAAGATGAGAGGAGATGCTCACCTGGGGCTGGCTCCTTGCTGAGGAACACTGCAGCTCACACTACATCACATGGCTATGGGCACACACTGGTGTGGAGTCCAAGTCCCCTGTTCCCATAACAGGGTGAGAAGAGAGACTTGCCAGCAGGATCTTTAAAGCTGATCCAGGACACATTCCCTATTCCATGCCCTCATGTCTCTAGAGACCCACAGTTCACTGCAACATTATGGAGCACTGCATTTCAAAAGCACCTAGAGGATCTTTGAGGTCCCTTCCAACCTGAACCATTCTATGAATACAAGGCACCAGGTGCTGCAACTGAAGTCATGGCTTGGGAAGGCTTTAAAGCCAGGGAATCAGCAGCAAATAGGTTAAACAATTTACAATAAATCAGCTTGCAGAGCTTGGGCTGAAATTCAGACATCTTGTCTCCTGCTATTGTCTTGATTTAACTTTGCTAGAACCACCTTAATTACCTTGTTTTGTTGTTACAGGCAAAAACTTGAGCATAGGAAACAATATAAAGCCCTGTGCAGTGCTGAAAAAAAAGCTTGATAGGATTTTGTCTCCTTTGCCGAGAACACCCAGGAAAAAGAGCAAAAGGTTGAAAGTAGATGAGCCACGGAGTTTTCTTGGTTTGTTTTTACAGGGTTGGGTTTCTTCCTCATTTTCTTATTATCCAAGACCTCTGAAGTTTCCAAGGAAAAGGGTAATAGTGTCAAGAAAATTTACCATGTATTTGAGCTGAATTCAATGCAGCTCTATTAGCTTTAGGTCAGCTTCTTTTTGTTTTTTTAAAGGCAAGTTTACATCTCAGCTTAAAGAAACTATTGAACCACTTAGAACTGGAGTGGTATACTATACCTTGAGGCATATTAAAGCAGGCAAGAAGCACTGCAGTTTGATAATGTCTTAATGCACCATGGACATAGCATTTGATTTCATATATCGATCTCTCCGTATACAATTAGTCAGGTAAGTGCAAGTTTACAACTGGTGCTGCTCCCTACTCTTGTTTTCTGTAGTGAATAAAACTGACTGAAGCATAAGTGCAGGAAAGCAATCGTGTTGCCTGACCTCAGCAGTGACATCCAGCCTCAGGAATGAAGCACAAAGGCTTTGTAAAGCCATGCAGAAGAGCAGTCCACTGAAGTTATGGTGTCTAGTCTCTCACCTGTAGCACAAAATGATTTAAAGAAACATGATTCCAACCTAAACCATTCTATGATTCTATGATGGGGGCTGCAACTGGATGGTCTGTGAGGTCCCTTCCAACCTAAACCATTTTAAAATCTTAGAATCATAGAATGGTTTAGGTTGAAAGGGACCTCAAAGATCATCCAGTTCCAACCCCCCTGTGCCATAGGCAGGGACACCTCCCACTAGAACAGGTTGCTCAAGGCCCCATCCAACCTGGCCTTCAACACCTCCAGGGAGGGAGCAGCCACAACCTCCTTGGGCAACCCGTTCCAGTATCTCACCACCTTCACTGTGAAGAGCTTCCTCTTAACATCTCATTTAAATCTCCCCTCTGCCAGTTTAAATATTTCCTTTAATTGAGGGTAACCTCTAGCTTTAAGGAAATCAAGAGAGTGATAAGTTGCTTCATTTCAGTCCCAAGCACACCTATATTTGACTGTTAAAATGTTTATAATATTCAAAGGTTTAAAGTTTTTCTTTCTCCTATGTCTCTTTAACTGTTGCTGATACTGATGTTGTGTTCTAAAACTGTAATATTGTACTCTGGTCTAATATTGCATTCCAGCTGTGTCCATCTCTGGAGTTCCCAGCCTATGAAGGACATAGACCTTTTGGAGTGGGTCCAGAGGAAGCCACAAAAATGATCAGAAGACTGGAACCACTCTGCTATGAGAGCAGGCTAAGAGAGCTGGGAGATGGAAAAGAGAAGGCTCCAAGGAGACCTTAATTGCAGCCTTTCAAGGGGCCAATAAGAAAGCTGGGGACAGACATTTTAGCAGGGTCTGCCATGACAGGAAAAGGAGTGATGGGTTTAAACTTAGAGACATGATGGTAAAGCACTAGCCTAGGCTGCCCAAAGAGGTGGTAGATGGCACATCCCTGACGACATTCCAGGTCAGGTTGGACTGGGCTCTGATCTAGCTGAAGATGTCCCTGCTGACTGCAGGGCAGTTGGACTAGGTGGCCTTTCAAAGGTCCCTTCCCACCCAAACTCATCCAGGATTCTATGATAACTGTTGATTACTCGCTGGACATAGGTAAATGTCTTTTATGAGTGAGGCTTCTGAAGATGTTATTTCAACAGGTCCACCAGGACCAACACTCACTCAGGAAGTCACTGCAAAAATCAATTAATTCAACAGCTATTCCTGCAGTCAAAAATGTAATTACCCATGAAATGCTGATGCTTTTCAGGGTTGCAGAAATCTTTCAGACTATTTTTTCTCTCTGGGCACCTAGGAACAGCAAAGAGATGCTTGGATGTGCAGACAGAAAATGGCAGATGCTGCTGAGCTGATTCTCACATACTCTAGAGTAGTTAAAACATTGCTTTAACACTTCAGGAGGTGTGGAGGAACATGGCTAGAACTTCCAAACACAAACTGAAATGCTAACTACAACCCTGCTACTAAAGGCACTTGAAGCCCAAGGTAATGCCTTCTGTTCTCACCTCTCCCACCTTCCCTCTGCTTCTTATCCCACAACCAGAGTTTGTGTCTGTAGAATTGGAGGTTTCTGAATATTACCTATCAACACCTTTACAATAAGGGTGGTAAGACACTGGTACAGGTTGCCCAGAGAGGTGTTCAAGACCAGGTTGGATGAGGCCTTGAGTAACCTGGTTTAGTGCAAGGTGTGCCAGGGATTGTAGTGGTTTGGGTGTTAACTTGCCCCAACCCATTCTTTGAATCCATGACTCTGAAGGGAGCCATGTCCCTCCCAAATGACCACAGGCTTTCACAGCATCAGAGGATCACAGAGGGTGTCAGGGGTTGGAAGGGACCTCTATAGATCATGAAATTATATTAACTTATCCACTGTTGCTATTATATGGCCTAGCCCTAGAATGTTGACCTCTTCTCTCAGAGCTTCCACTAAGATTTTTTTTTTTTCCTATGTCTGAGCTACAAATCCAGCTCAAATGGCCACGAGAATGAACAGCAGCATCAATGGAAATAAAGAGTGGGGCTGGGGTTCCCAAAAGCTCTCTACGTCCAGAGCTACACCAAGAAGTTTGCTCCGGTTATGGATGCTGGATATTAACAACAACTCTAAGCGTAATAATTAGTTCATCCATCTATCTCAGGCTTACAGTAGCCTTTCTGTAAAAGTATTTTACAGCCCAATAACTTTAATTTTTTAATTTTTTTTTTAGGTCTATGTAAAGCAGGCAACATCAGTATAATCCTTAGAATCTAATAACGATTCCATCAGCGTAAAATCATTATCCTTAGGCAAGGAGGAAACCAATTCAATTATGATGTTGGCTGAAAAATCGAGGGTGAAAAGTTGTAGTACATATTAAACTTGAGGCTGGAAAAGTTGTAGTACATATTAAAATGGTTACTACAAAATTTGTGCATCCAGGCTAACAAATGCTAATACGTTCTTTTGTTACCTTCTAATTTATATGATTCATGTAAGCCTGCAGCAAGAGAAACTTGTTTTAAAATTCATCTACATTAAAAAAAAAAAAAAAGGCAATGCAATGAATTGTAAAGTTATTAGCATTCATGTCTGGTTGTGTTATTAAGCTGTACACATCAAATCTGGTAGTACAAGTACAGAAATGTCATAATGAAGTAGAACAGCATTTAATCAGAAGGATTTCTAAAGGTCATCAGAGCATCATATAAATTCATCCATGCATGACAGCAATATGAAATAAGTAACTGAAGGAACACAATAAGAATAAACTTCAATCTTGCAGCTTTGTTTCCAATAGCAGAAGAATTAGCTGAATTTCATGCTGAGAGAACAGTTGACAAAAAACAACCCACAAAACCAACACACAACACCCTGAATTCTGTAGCTTTAATTAATGAAAGAATAATAGGAGGCAGATAAGGAATTTTACACAAGGGAGCTAACGAGGTATGTACACTGATAGCTTCCTCTGAACAGCTGATCTCATACATCTCCTTAAAACTGAAAAGAAGTGTTCAGCTCAGTTTTTTCTTCCTCATTAGCCAGATGAGCCCTAAATGATGCCGTTTAAATAACCAATGAGCTGTTAATATTTGTTGCACCCATAGCCACAGTTTGACTGCTCTAGGACATGCATTATAGGCCTGATACTTGGCAGCTCCAAACTTTGGAGCCATTTTAATATTTCATGTTAGCATGGTGACAGTCTCTGTTTTGCTTGCCGAGCACTGTGATGCTCTGGTATGCTCAGAGCAGATGTGGTGATCATCCAGGGGCAGGCTCTGGTACCCATAGTCAGCAAAATCGAACAGAATGGTTTAGGTTGAAGAGGTCTTTCTGATCATCAAGTCCAACAGTTAAGCAACCACTGAGCTACGTACCTCAGCACCAGATCACCATATTCACAGTTGTGTTCAGCAGCATCTTGTTATGCACAAGACTAAACTGATTTCACTTCTCAGAATAAAGCTCAACTCACAGAAATTAAAGGCATCAGGAAGGTGCATTCACATGGTCCATGTAGGTGATAGAGTGCAGTGTATTGGCACAGGCTAAATAACTCATCAAGGACTGTTTCTGAGGCCTGTGTGTACCTATGGCTTTCATTTATTTAGTGGTGCTGGACATAAAAAGAATCACAGATTCATGGTACTCAGGCAGGACATGACACACACAAAGACAATGTTACACCATCATTTTCCATCTCCTTATTTCCTATATTCCCTCTGGACCTCATCAATATATTTTTATTCTTATTTTTTACTTATTTATTTCTAATAAAAGACCATAAAAACCAACACATTCCAGAGGCTGAGTAAGGTCTCATGCATCATTTTCCTTTTTTTTTTTTTTTTTCCCCCCCAATTCATTACTGTCTGCACTAAATGAAAGAATTTATAACCACACTCAGGTTTCCTGAGAAATCATCCTAGCAGCACATTTACTGAATCAGCAGGAAAAAAAAAAAAATAAAGAGAATAAACAAAATGAAATCAGAAAAGAAAAAAAGCAGGATCCAAATGAAAGCTAGAGGAGCTGAAAAGAGCCATGAGATTATAATCTTAAATTAAAGCTGCAGTCAGGGCAATGTAAAAGATATTCTAATCACTACATCCAATTAAATGAAGTAAATCACTAAAGCATGTTAAGTGCCTTAACTATTATAATAATTAAGAATCAAACAGAAATCAAGCATCTCCAAAAGACTGATGATGCACATTAGTGAACAGGGAATGCTGCTTTCCATGCAAATGCAGAGTGGGAGACACAGATTTCCCCCTGCCTAAAGCCACCAAGGGCCTGAAGGTGGGTGTCCCATGTGGGGACCCCCACTGGGAGATGGGGTGGCCCCTTGCCTTCAGTATCAGTCATGTCCTGCTCCCCAAACCTCTGCCCAGCTCCTGCACAGGGAAAGCAGCTCTGTGCTGCCTACAAAGCCACCTCTTCTATAGAGGACTCCCACAGATGTCTACAAGCTTCTTTGGGGCTCGGCTCCTGACAGTTCCTCTCCTCCCCGAGGAGATAGGCAAACAGAAATCTGATGAGAAGTTCCATGGAAAATATTATACTTCATCTGCAATGCTGTAGGCAAACACAGCTTTGTACATTCTGTGGTCTCACTGTCTGAAGCTCCAAAGCAAATGTATGAATTACAAGCAAAGAATGATAGAATGGTTTGGGTTGGAAAGGACCTTTAAAGGTCATCTAGTCCAGCTCCCCTGCAGTCAGAAGGGACATCTGCAACTAGAGCAGGTTGCTCAGAGTCCCATCCAACCTGACCTGGAATGCTTCCAGGCATGGTACCCACCTCTCTAGGCAATCTGGGCCAGCCTCCCACCATCATGACTGTCAAAAAATCTCTTCCTTATATGTAGTCTAAATCTCCCCTCTTTCAGTTTGAACCATCACCTCTTGTCTTAAGAGGTTGCCCCAGGTTGGAAAAGACCTTTGAAATCATTGAGTCCAACCTATCACCCAACATCTTCTAACTAACTAAACCGTGGCACTAAGTGCCTCATCCAGTCTCCTTTTAAACACTACTGGGGATGGTGACTCTACCACCTCCCCTGGCAGCCCATTCCAATGGCCAATCACTCTTTTTATTTAGAATAGAACAGAATCAAATAGAACAGAATCAAATCAGCCAAGTTGGAAGAGACCTCCAAGATCATCCAGTCGAACCTATCACCCAGCGCTACCCAACCAACTAGACCATGGCACTAAGTGTTCCTTCCTAACATCCAGCCTGAACCTGCCCTGGTGCAGTTTGAGTTTTCTCCTTGTCTGACTCATGCCATAGCTGTGATTGATTATAAAAATCCAGCAAGTTTATTTAGCCACATTGTCCTGCCCCTCAGAGAGAAGGAACAGCATTCCAAGTGCTTACACAGACCAGATTCTAAGGGCAGGTAAGCAATGATTTTTAACAGTTCTCCCTCTGCACACCTCTTTTGCTTGGCAAAAGTCTGTAAATGAAAAAACAAACCAAACAAACAAAAAAACCCCACAAAACAACAAAACACAGCAAGACAAACCAAAACTGAACAAAAGCAATATTGAGTTTTGTTCCAGTTCTTCTTTATATTTGTTTTCCCTGCGAGGAAAAGGCATTGAGGAGCTCACTGGGGGATTTCCTGCACCACAATTTTATCTGGGGAAAGTAATCTCTGCCATACCACACAGTATGAAAAGGAAGAGGATTGCAGCTGTAATGTGGGGAGTTTCATTCCTACAGCTTCTTCGTTGCTGGCAAGTAAATGCAATTACACATTGTGCACAGCAACACATGCTAAAGCTGTGAGATACCTGCGGTATATCCAAGGCTATTTGAGAAGCTGTCGAGTCCCCGTTCAGGTAAAGAAGAAGAAAAGAAAAAAACTATTACAGAAGGATGGGTTCCTGGGCTGGTTTGGCAGCAGGGGAAGTCTGGGCTAGGAATATGAGCAATCAGCAACCTCCAAAGGCCAGTTCAGCACTTAGCCAGCACCAACAGGTTTATTAACAGGCTGTAACACTCCCCACTCTGCAATCACTTCTGCAGTATTGCTTTTAAGAAGCTCATTTTCACCAAGTCCAGATCATAATCACTTTTGTGTCTTGAACCATAGAACTATTACAGTCGTACAATATTGGACTAATTACAGACATTGCACTGCAAAGGCTGATCCTCAAATTCTTCCTTTATTACATACCCTAAGCACAACCTGCTCCAATCCCAGAGATGAGAGGTCCTGGCAGTCTTCAGCTCCCTCAGAAATCAGCAAACTCCTCCCCAAAAATGGTACTTGTGTCACAGAATCACAGAATGTTAGGAGCTGGAAGGAACCTCAAAAGTTCATCCAGTCCAAACCCCCTGCCAGAGCAGAATCACCTAGACCAGATCACACAGGAACATGTCCAGGTGGGCTTTGAATATCTGCAGAGAGGGAGACTCCACAACCTCCCTGGACAGCCTGTTCCAATGTACTGCCAACCTCACAGGGAAAAAATTCCTCCTCATGTTCCCATGAAACTTCCTGTGTCTCAGCTTCTACCCAGTGCCCCTTGTCCTCTCACTTGGCATCACCCAGCAGAGCCTGGCTCCAGCCTCCTGGCACTCACCATTTACATATTTATAAACACTGCTGAGGTCACCTCTTAGTCTCCTCTTCTCCAAGCTGCAGAGCCTCAGCTCCCTCAGCCTCTCCTCATAAGGAAGATGTTCAACTTCCTTAATCATTTTTGTGGCTCTGTGCTGGACTTTCTCAAGCAGTTCTATGTCCCTCTTGAACTGGGGGACCCAGAACTGGACACAGTACTCCAGATGTGGCCTCAGCAGGGCACAGTAGAGGGGAGAACCTCTGGACCTACTAGCCACAGCCCTTCTAATCCACCCCAGAATGGAATTGGCCCTCCTGGCCACAAGAGCACAAGTCCTGACTACAAACTGCTAGCACTCTCACCCACCACCCCCAAGCACTCTGCTCCCCAAGGCAAATGCTCCCAGTGATGATGAGTCCCACTCCCACCACTATGGGTTGCAGTTTCTTGGCTCCTGCTCACATACCAGATGCAATGCAGGAAGCTGCTCAATGCATTCAAGAACATAAGCCTTGGAAAACTCAGGTGAGCCCTGGTGTAATCTGAACTGAGCCATAAGAGAGGGTGAACCCACTAGGATGGCATGAAAATCCAGCACTAGAACTTCCTTCAGACACACTCAGCTGTGGTGAAGGGCTTAACTAAGGCCTTCCAGCTAAACCAGTGAGCACTAGACTAATTTCCCAGTGGAGATGGATATATTGACAGGTTATCACACTGTATGCTGTTCTCAGCTGTAGCTTTCAGACCAAGCTTACACCAAAATACAGTCCCATCTAGGGGTTCTGCAGTATGATGCTGGATAAAAAACCTGCAAGGTAAAGGCAAAAGCCAACAACAACCAAGTGACATTAATCAAGAAACCTCAGCAGAGGAATCTCTTCATTTCAGACTCTTTAATCCACTATCCAGTTGAATCTTTCTCCATTTTAGCACAAAATATTGCAAAACTACATTGGAAAAACATCCCAGAGCCTCAGAGACAGCCTCGTCCTTCAGTGCTTGTGGCACACCAGAGCTGACTCTTCACTTTCATAGGAGGCTTGTTGTTTTGGGGTTTTTTTTTTGGGGGGGTGGTTACTCTGATGGATCTCTCCAGTTACCTGCAGCTCCTCCACTTGGCCAAAGTGACTCTTTTTGTTCTCTTCTGCCCTTTCAGTCCCCTCCACCACTGCAGCTGGCGAGCTCGGGTTCAGATCTGCTTCCGTGGGTGATTTTTCATCTCCAAGGGGCCCCTTTCACAACTCACCTCTTCCATTATCTGCATCATGTAAGTCTTCAAACTCTTATCCCCAAAGATTTAACCACACTCCCAGGTCTTTCAGACAGTTCCTCACTCAAGAGCCTGCACTTATCTGCAGAAATATTTTACCTTTCACCACATAAAGCTCAGGTTTTTCTGTGTTTGAACTTCGCTCTGCTTCATTTTATCTTCCAATATATCTCAGTGTCTTTTACAGTTCCTGGTTATATTATTATGCATTTGAGCAAGTCTCCCCAAAGGAATAACCTTATCTATAGGTATTAAAGCCTGACAGCTTTCAGCTGTTTTTTTACTGCTGGATTTGTTCTCCGGGCTGAGCAAGGGGAAGGCCAGGTTCAGTGGATAACCAGCAAGTATCTGCTGAGATCTCCCTACCCAGACTTAACCCTTTCCACAGGCTCTGTCTGTAAACTCTTTGGATAATTGACCTGTCTTTTCTTTGCCCAAATTATCCCAAGGAAGAAAAACAAAAAAAAATTGCATCTCTGTAAATGTTTTGGAGCTTTGGCATTTTAGAACAGGAGGCTTTGCAGTGGTCTGCATGCTGAACCACTAGCTGGATAAAGAACTGGCTTGATGGCTGCACCCAAAGAGTGGCTGTCAATGGCTCCATGTCCCAGTGGAGGCCAGTGACAAGTGGAGTCCCTTAGGGATCGGTCCTGGGACCAGTCCTGTTCAACATCTTTGTCAGTGACATGGACAGAGGCATTGAGTGCACCCTCAGGAAGTTTGCTGATGACACCAAGCTGTGTGGTACAGCAGACAGGCTGGAGGGCAGGGATGCCATCCAGAGGAACCTGGACAAGCTGGAGAGGTGGGCACAAACCAACCTCATGAGGTTCAACAAGATCAAGTGCAAGGTCCTGCAGCTGGGACGAGGCAATCCCAGACTGGACATGAGGAGGAAGTTCTTCACCATGAGGGTGGTGAGACCCCTGGAATGGGTAACCCAGGGAGGTGGTTGGGGCCACATCCCTGGAGGTGTTTGCAGCCAGGCTGGGTGAGGCTGTGGGCAGTCTGATCTAGGGTAGGGTGTCCCTTCCCATAGCAGGCGGGTTGGGACTGGATTATCCTTGTGGTCCTTTCCAACCCAGATTGATTCTATGATTCTTGATCACTCTCCTATGTTAGTCATGCTGACCAGTCCCTTCAGGTAGAGAGGCCAGCAAGGCAGAAGGCAGTAACTGGCCCCCTAAACGGGCTTCCATTAAAAGTTACCTTACTATTTTCCATCTGGTTTCTCAGCTCGTCGAAAATGCATCCCTATTAATGGGATCCTGGATGTTCTCATTAGATATGCTGCTTTTTAAACACACTAAATTGTGGTCCTGAATGCTGCCCGGTGAGTTCTTTAGGGCTCTTGTATACAGCACTGCTCTTCCCATTAAATTTCCAATAAAGAATTTCCATTTTTATATCTCAAATCCCAGAAATGGCACTAGAGGAACCTAGCATTTAACTCTTTAAATTTAATGCAAACTATTTCGCTCAGCATGAAAACATTTCAAAATGACTCCAGTGCAGATTGTGGTTCACTGTTGTACTTGGTGAGCTTAGCATGTCCATGGCAACTGATGAATATTACTGCTGCCTCTGCTATAAATAACAAACCTATTTGGCAAAGTCGGAGATGTAAATATTAAATCCAGCACAAAGGCAATTTTCTGTTCCCCCTTTCGCTCCCCCCTGAGTTGGGAACCCACTCTCACATGTCAGCACGTTCTTTCCAAATAGATCTGCAGGTGTCACAACACCGCAAGCAGCAGCACTTTTGACTGACATTGTTTTCAACAAGAAGCCCACGTTTGGGACGAGGTGAGGGAGTGCTGGGGTGTAACGCTGGGCTGGCTGCGGCAGCAGCGCTCCCTGCGGACCATGCCTGCTCCCGTCGGTACACACGGGAGAGCAGAGGGACAGAGATCTGCTGGACAGAGTCCAGCACAGGGCTACGAGGGTGGTGAAGGGACTGGAGCACTGCCTGATGAGGAGAGGGGCTGAGGGACCTGGAGCTGCTTAGTCTGGAGAAGACTGAGAGGGGATTTAATAAATGTTTATAAATATCTGAGGGCTGGGGGACAGGCTCTGCTCACTTGCTCCCTGGTTTAGGACAGGAAGCTATGGATGGAAGCTGCAGCACAGGAGGTTCCACCTCCACACAAGGGGCAACTTCTTGTCTGGAAGGGTCCCAGAGCACTGGAACAGGCTCTCCAGAGAGGTTGTGGAGTCTCCTTCTCTGGAGACTTTCAAGGCCTGTCTGGATGTGATCCTCCGTGACCTGAACTAGATTGTCTGGTCCTGCTCTGGCAGGAGGGTTGGACTCGATGATCTCTTTGGGTCCTTTCCAACCCCTAACATCCTGTGAGCCTGTGAACACATCTTTTGGAGAACCACCAACTTTTGTGGCTTTGTTAAAGGCAGAGCCTCCTGCACGGTGCTAGATGTGTAACAGGGTCGCTATTTTGCCTGTGCAGATGAGATGTAAATGGAGCTAATACCTTTTCCAACAGATGGTACCACTGACTGGGAGCCCCTGTTTGGAAACACTCTTCTGTGGAAGGAGTGCCAGAAATGGTCCAGGTGATTAGGAGAACTGAGGCCAGTGACAGTGCCCGGTGCTTGGGGAAGCCATGTACTGTCAAATCTCTACACGTTGCTCTGCTCTGCTCTTGGCCACTCTCCCACTCCTGGTGAGGGAAAGGAGGACATCATTGCTGTGCAACGAGGCTGGGGTGGAGCACGGCAGGAGCACTCTGTAATTGGACTCTGGTTAGCAGGGGACAGTGGCTGTGTGCCATGGTTCCCCCTCGTGGGTGTGGGGACTGGTTGGTGGGGCACGGGCAGAGAGCAGAGCTGTCACCTCCCTGGCACTGCCCTCTGCACCGCTGCAGCCAAGTGCTGGCAGGGATGATAATTGCTTTTGAACTGCTGCTTCCTATGAAGAATTCAGACGAACTGCAGCAGCTCCTCACCCCTGCTGCCTTCCTGGGCTCTGCCAGGAATGCCACTGGCTGCTGCTGCTGATTATTGCACCCCTCAAGAAGTCAGATCGTTGTCTCATCTGCAAAGTGAGACAATGCACTAAGGGATAGTCACAAGCAGCTTCCTAAATTGTCATTCCACCCCTGCTGCCTATCAGGCTGGCTTGCCTTCCACCTCTGGGACCTGCAGGCTCTGCAGAGATGGCCTCCAGACCTCCCTGTGTTTAATAGACATGGCAAGTAAGGAGCTAGGTGGCAAGCCTGAGGCTAATCAAGTCAAGTGCAAGCTGTAACTGTAGCAAGCAATCTTCCTGACCCCACTGCCCCCATGCATCCACACTCAGCAGCACTGAGAAGGGGATCAATGCATTGTGTCCTACCCAGATGACACCCTCCTGCCACTCCAAAGCACCAACAATTCACTGGGACACTGCAGCTCCACAGCTCTGCCATGCTGAATTACTGCAGGGGCCATGCTCTGACATCAGGCAGCTACACCTCACTCAGGCACACTGAAACACCCTTTTGACATAGCAGCAGAAAAATCAGTATTGAAACCACCAGATGCAGGAGAATCATAGAATCACAGAATGGTCTGGGTTGGAAGGGACCTCCAAAGGTCATCTAGTTCAACTCCCTCTGTAGTCAGCAGGGGCATCCTCAACTAGATCAGATTGCCCAGAGTTTTGTCAAGCCTGACCTTGAATATCTCCAGGGATGGGAGCTCACCTACCTCCTTGGAAAACCTGTTCCAGTGTTCCAGCAGCCTCATGCTAAAGATCTTGTTCCTAATATCCAATCTAAATCTACTCCTCTCTAGTTTGAAGCCATTGCCCTTGTCCTGTCACTGTAGGCCTTTGCAAACAGTCTCTCTCCATCCTTCTTGTAGCCACCTTCAGGTACTGGAAGGTCACTGCTATGTCTTCCTGGAGCCTTCTCTTCTCTAGGCTGAACACTCTCAACTCCCTCAGCCTGTCCTCGTAGCAAAGGTGTTCCAACCCCCTGATCACTTTTGTGGCCCTCCTCCAGACCAGCTCCATCAGGTCCAGCACAGATCTCCCCTCCACCCAGTAATCTTAGTCACATTAGCTAAAGCTCTCATTGTTCAGCACAGTGGCTGCATGGAAATGTGTGTGCTGCTCCTGACATTCCAAGTAAACACAAGTGTGGGAGAAATAAATGGGAATGGTAGAGAACTGCTGCTCAGACGCGGCGCTAAACCCTCCGGCACTGAGCGCTGCAATTCTTTGTCATAAACACATCAATTACAGTGTTTATATCAAAACTCTCAATAGATCATGCTCCTAATGTAGAAATGACAGCTGCCACGCAGCACAGACAGCAATGGCACAGGTTTGAAGCCTTCAGCAAAAACACAGGGTTGGATTCTGCACAGCTCAGGTTTGCGCTCAGGCAAAGAGTTGGTTGAACTGAAGGAAACTACTGCAGCTGCATAAACCTAGACCTGGGAATCAGTGCCCAGCTCATGCATGTGTGTAATTTAAATGCATTATTCTCAAGAAACTTAACTAAGTCTTAAAATAATAATAACAACAGTAAGTAATTAAATTGTAAATGTGAGCAGCTCTGGCTTTTTCAGTGTAGGTAATGCAATGCCACAGCAGAATCACAGGGAAGTTCACTGGATCCATCACTAACCTAGGCTTGTTAAACCACTTTCAAGGTAGGAAGTCCCTTTGACTTCAGCTGGCCCTACAGGCAGGCACTCAAAGGCTGAAGAGGGTCCCTTACTCTTCAAAGTGAAGCCTCGGAAATGAATACATATAAATGTTGTACCTGTAGGTGAAGAATCTCTTCAGGAAACACTCAAACACATGATGTGCTGGCTGGAGACCAGTGATAATCACATCCATGATCTTGCAGACCCACGCCCTGAAAGAGAGACAAGCACATGATATTTAACCTCCTCACCACATGCTCAGGGGCTCATGCAGCTTGCTCACAGAAGTACTCCTTAAGTTTGATGGTGTTTAAAATGTAGATGGTGAGACCTGAGAAGCCTTGAAAGAGGCTCCAGGCAGGGACAGAAATTCAGAGTAAGTGCTGAATTTCTGGAATAGGTTGTGCATCAGAAGTCAAAATGTTAAAATGAAGATGGACAAAGGCAAGGAGAGGATTTCACCTTGATGTCCAGCACCACAGAGCAGTCCACTTATGCTGCAAGCACCTATAGAACCTCATGGCAAACCTTTTTGGGCCTACCCTGATCCAAAGACTACTTGGTTGAAAGAGACCTTTCAGAACATCAAGTCCAACTGTCAACCTAGCATTGCCAAGTCACTGCTAAACCACGTTCATTGGCACCACATCTCCAAGTCTTTTGAAATCATCCAGGATCAGTGACTCTGTCACTTCCCTGAGCAGCCTGTTCCAGCGCTTCACAACCCTTTGGGGGAAGACATTTTTCCTAGTATCCAACCTAACCCCTTCTGGTGCAATTGTGGCTGTTTCTTCCTGTCTTATCACTTGTTACTTGGCAGAAGAGACTGACTCTCACCTTGCTCCAACCTCCCAAGATAAAGTTGTGTATCCACACAAATGTTTTTAAACGGCTGAGCCATTAAACTGTGTATTTACCACCTGCAGTCAAGCAATGAAAGCATCTCCCTGATTTCTTGCATAATAATTTATTATGAGCCATAACTGTTGATGTGTTACCAGGACAATTTGTTAGAAAAAGAGTAAGCTCTGGGCTTCTTTATAACTCTTAAAGCTAGAAGCTTTAAAAACCAAAAAACATGCAAAGTATTACACTTAGCTAAAGATTTTTAGAGCAAAAGCTGCATTCTTCACAAAGGTAATTGGATGAATATGGCAATTAGAGTTTTCTAAACTGCCTCAGTATAATGGATGGGGAGGTTCAGAGATTCAAATTCTGTTCTTCATGATCTGTGACAGAATAGAATAGAATATTGAACAGAATGTAGCATAGCATAGCAATAG
>VWZI01004848.1:13893-24793 GCA_013396835.1 Psilopogon haemacephalus
GAGAGGGAGGGAGTGAGGGGACGACAAAGGGACAAGAGCAGAGAGGGAGGGGGGGAAGAGAAAGGGACAAGCAGAGAGGGAGGGAGGGGAGGAGGAGAAAGGGACAAGAGTGAGAGAGGAAGGGAGGGGAGGGGAAGGGACAAGAGCAGAGAGGGAGGGAGGGGAGGGAAAGGGACAAGAGAGCAAGGGAGGTAGGGGAGGGGAAGGGACAAGAGCAGAGAGGGAGGGAGGGGGACAAGAGAAGGAGCAGGTCATGGCAGGAGGGTTTGATGGGGGTAGGAGCAGGGCTGGCAGCTCATGGCAAGAGGGAAGGGCACTGCTGGGTCACCTCTGCCAGCAGCACTGCCACAGAGCAGCAAGCCCAAGGCCACTGCAGTCCCTGACCTCTGGAACCAGCACCTCACGTCCTGCACCCACAGATTTGTTTCCCTCCTCTCTCCTGGCTGGCCTGGATGGACCCACCAAGCCCTCAGGCAGCTGGAAGGGCAAAGCAGGGAAGGGCACTGTGAAAGTGCCATTTCTGGTGGCCAGGCAGAGATGCAGGGACAGGAGGGAGCAGGCTCAGGCGTGGTGCTCCTCACTTTTGTCCTCCAGGTGGTTGAGCAGGAGAGGTTCTCCTCCCTCCATCCTCTCCCCTAGGCATCACCAGGCCAAGGCCACACTTCCAACAACAGGTTGGCACCTCAGGATTCACCCAATGGGTTGGAAGGGATCATGCAGCAGGGACACCTCCTCCCACCAGCTCAAGGCCTCTCAACACCCCCACAGAGGTTGTGGATCTCCTCCCTGGAGGTGTTTCAGCTTGAATAGGAGAACCTTCAGGTTGCCCAGGGAGGTTGTGGATCAACTCCTCCCTGGAGGTGCTCAGCTTGGAGAGGAGAACCTTCAGGCTTGCCCAGGGAGGTTGTGGATCAGCTCCTTCCTGAAGGTGCTCAGGAGAACTTTCAGGTTGCCCAGGGAGGTTGTGGATCTCCTCCTCCTCCTCCCTGGAGGTGTTTCAGCTTGGACAGGAGAACCTTCAAGTTGCCCAGGGAGGTTGTGGATCAACTCCTCCCTGGAGGTGTTCAGCTTGGACAGGAGAACCTTCAGGTTGTGGATCTCCTCCTCCCTGGAGGTGTTCAGGAGAACCTTCAGGCTGCCCAGGGAGGTTGTGGATGAACTCCTCCTCCCCAGAGGCATTCAGCTTGGACAAGAGATGCTTCCTCAAGGCCTCATCCACATGGTGGCACCCACAACCTTCCCGGGGTAACCTCTGCCAACCTCTCCCTCACCCTTCCTGTCCCCTCCCCCAAGCCTGACTTCTCCCCACCAAAAAAAAAACCACCCCAACCCCAGGCTGTGGTGGGGAGCAGGCTCCTGCAGAACCAAATCTTATTGCTGAGTTTGACAACAGACCCAGAAGGTAAGGCACAGGAAGAAGCAGGGCGGGTGGAGGCCTCCTGCCGACCACCCCGGCGCGGGCGCCGGGCAGCAGCCCTGGCATCAGTGTCTCAGGCAGTCCTCGGTCACCCCCTGTGCAGCCAGCTCTGCCAGCACATTGTCCAGGTAGTTGGGGTCAGGGTAACCGTGGCCACTCAGGTTGGTGTCCATCTCTGTCTTGTGGTGGATCTCGTTCCACACCACCGTGTTGCTCTCGCCCGTGGTGCTGGAGGTGCCCACGGTGAAGATCAGGCGGCGGCGCCAGGCCACCCGCAGCAGCTCCAGGACCTGGGGCAGGGAGGGGAGAGAAAGAACAATAAACAATAAATGGATGGGTGGACAAATGGATGGACAAATGGATGGATGGATGGGCAAATGGATGGATAAATGGATGAGTGGACAAATGGATGGATAAATGGATGGGTGGACAAATGGATGGGTAGATAAATGGATGGGTGGACAAATGGATGGGTAGATAAATGGATGGGTGGACAAATGGATGGACAAAAGGATGGGTGGATGAGTGGACAAATGGATGGATAAATGGATGGGTGGACAAAAATGGATAGATAAATGGATGTGTGGATAAATGGATAGACAAATCGAAGGGTGGACAACTGAATGGATGGATAAATGGATGGATGGACAAATGGATGGATGGACAAACGGATGGGTGGGTGGATAAATGGGTGGACAAAAATGGATGGGTGGACAAAATAAATGAGTAGATGAACAAAATAAATGGATGGACAGAAATGGATGGATGGACAAAATAAATGAGTGGATGGACAAAATAAATGGATGGATGGATGGACGGATAAAAAAGAGTAGATGGACAAATGGAATAGAATCCTAAAATCAGTCAGGGTTGGAAAGGACCATAAGGATCAGGCAGTCCCAACCCCCCTGCCATGCCCAGGGACACNAGGCCACCAGAAGGTCCCCTGGGAGCCTCCTCCTCTGCAGCCTGCACAGCCCCAACTCTTTCAGGCTGTGCTCACAGCAGAGCTGCTGCAGCCCTCTCAGCATCCTCAGGGCCCTTCTCTGCACACCTCCAGCATCTCCACATCCCTCTTGTCCCAGGGGCTCCAGCACTGGATTCACTACTCCAGGTGGGCTCTCAGCAGAGCACAGCAGAGGGGCAGAATCCCCTCCCTGGCCCTGCTGCCCACACTGCTCCTGCTGCAGCCCAGCCTCTGCTTGGCTTTCTTCTCCTCTCCAGACTGACCAACCCCAACTCTTTCAGCCTGTCCCCAGAGCAGAGCAGCTCCAGCCCTCTGCTCATCCTCATGGACCTTCCCCTGACACCTTCCAGCACCTCCAGATCTTTTGTCACAGAGGCCCCAGAACTGGACACAGTGCTCCAGGTGAGGTCTCACCAGAGTGGAGCAGAGGGGCAGGCAGAATCTCCTCCCTCACTCTGCTGCCCTCCACTGCTCCTGCCAGAGCCCAGGCTCTGGTTGCTCTCTGGGCTGCACACTGCTGGCTCATGGTTACCACTGCAGGGCCAGCTCCAGAGAGCCAGGCCACTGTGCCAGCCCCCCCCAGCAGAGGGGCAGGAGGCAGGCAGAGGTGGTGCTGTGGTCCTACCTTCCTGCCCTTCTCGTTGTCTGGCAGGTAGCAGTAGCGGGGGAAGCCTCTGGCCGTGTAGGGCAGCCCAGGGTTGGGGTGCTCAGGGCCCTGCAAGGGAGAAGACACAGCTGGCATGGGCACCTCTGCCTTCACCAGCTGGACAGGCACAGCCCATAGGATGTTAGGGGACAGAAGGGACCTCTGGAGATCTTCCAGTCCAACTCCACACCCCCTCCCCTGTCAGAGCAGCACCAGAGAACCCAGCACAGGTCACACAGGAACACATCACAGACTCACAAGATAAAGCAGGGTGGAGGAGACCTCTAGGGTGGAGTCCAACCTAGCACCCAACACCTTCTCATGAACTAACTCCTGGCATCAAGTGCCTCATGCAGCCTCCTCTGAAACACCTCCAGGGATGGGGACTCCACCACCTCCCTAGGCAGCCCATCCCAATGCCAATCACTCTGTGCAGAACTTCCTCCTAACATCCAGCCTGAACCTGTCCTGGCACAGTTTGAGGCTTTGCAAACCCCCTCCAGCCCCAGGAAGGAGATGCCAAACATCCTGCTAGGGTAACCAGTCCCAGCTGGGGACTCACAACCTCAAGCAGCTCTGTGCCCTTCGTGGTGCAGCAGAGCCTTTTGATGGCCACAGGCATGGAGAGAACCCAGCACAGAGTCACAGAATGAAGCAAGGTGGAAAAGGCCTCCAGGATCATGGAGACCAACCTAGCACCCAACATCTTCTCATGAATTTAACCCTGGCACTCAGTGCCTCATGCAGCTTCCTCTGAAACACCTCCAGGGATGGGGACTCCACCACCTCCCTGGGCAGCCCATCCCAATGCCAATCACTCTGTGCAGAACTTCCTCCTAACATCCAGCCTGAACCTGTCCTGGCACAGTTTGAGGCTTTGCAAACCCCCTCCAGCCCCAGGAAGGAGATGCCAAACATCCTGCTAGGGTAACCAGTCCCAGCTGGGGACTCACAACCTCAAGCAGCTCTGTGCCCTTCGTGGTGCAGCAGAGCCTTGTGGTGGCCACAGGCACAGAGAGAGGAGCACAGAGTCACAGAATGAAGCAGGGTGGAAAAGGCCTCCAGGATCATGGCAGCAGAGCCCAACCCCAGCTGGCCACAACCTCCCTGCAGGGAGCTGCAGAGAGCAATGAGCTCTGCCCTCAGCCTCCTCTTCTGCAGGCTGCACACCCCCAGCTCCCTCAACCTCTCCTCTTGGGGCTGTGCTCCAGGCCCCTCCCCAGCCTTGCTGCCCTTCTCTGGGCTTCCAGCACCTCAACATCTCTCTTGAATGAAGGGGCCCAGAACTGGGCACAGCACTCAAGATGTGTGCTGAGCAGTGCTGAGCACAGGGGCAGGATGTTCAGATAGGGCTGGAAAGGCTCCAGAGAAGGAGACTCCACAGCCTCTCTGGGCAGCCTGTGCCAGTGCTCTGGGAGCCTCACAGTCAAGAAGTTCTTCCTCATCTTGAGGTGGAACTTCCTGTGCTGCAGTGTCCATCCCTTGCCCCTTGTCCTGTCCCAGAGCACAGGTGAGCAGAGTCTCTCCCTGCCCCTTCCTCACCCCCAGCCCTCAGATATTTAGAGACACTGATCAGATCCCTTTAAGTCTCCTCTTCACCTGCCCAAGCAGCCCCTGGGCTCTCAGCCTCTCCTCATCATCAGTGCTTCAGTCCCTTCAGCATCTTCACAGCCCTCCCATGGACTCTCTCCAGTCCCCTCCTCAACTGGGAAGTCCAAAGCAGCAGGATTTGACACAGGAAGAGAGATCATCGAGTCCAACCTATCATCAAACACCTCCTAAGTAATTAAACCCTGGCACTAAGTCTCCCTTTAAACACCTCCAGGGATGGTAACTCCACCACCTCCATGGGCAGCCCATTCCAATGCCTGAGAAGCTCTCAGGGCCACTCCCAGGTACTCACCTGAATGCCCCTGCTGATGTGATACACGATCTGGATGGTGCCACAGTCCCCGTGGCCAGGGAGGGACTGGGGAAAGGTGGAGACCTCCATCCTGCCCTTGGGCTGGGTCCCTGTCTTCTCCCCATAGATGGTTTTACAGGAGGGACACTGCAAGCTGCCGTCCTGGGAGGAGAGGAGCAGAGAGAGGACAGGCTCAGAGCTGCAGCAGGCAGGCAGAGGGCAGCCCTGGGGGCTGGGCTGGCAGAGGGCAGGCTCAGAGCTGCAGCAGGCAGGCAGAGGGCAGGGTTGGAGCTGCAGCAGCAGGCAGGCAGAGGGCAGGCTCACAGCTGCAGCAGGCAGGCAGAGGGCAGGGTTGGAGCTGCAGCAGGCAGGCAGAGGGCAGAGGTGGGGGCTGGGCTGGCAGAGGGCAGGCTCAGAGCTGCAGCAGGCAGGCAGAGGGCAGAGGTGGGGGCTGGGCTGGCAGAGGGCAGGCTCAGAGCTGCAGCAGGCAGGCAGAGGGCAGAGGTGGGGGCTGGGCTGGCAGAGGGCAGGCTCAGAGCTGCAGCAGGCAGGCAGAGGGCAGAGGTGGGGGCTGGGCTGGCAGAGGGCAGGCTCAGAGCTGCAGCAGGCAGGCAGAGGGCAGAGGTGGGGGCTGGGCTGGCAGAGGGCAGGCTCAGAGCTGCAGCAGGCAGGCAGAGGGCAGAGGTGGGGGCTGGGCTGGCAGAGGGCAGGCTCAGAGCTGCAGCAGGCAGGCAGAGGGCAGAGGTGGGGGCTGGGCTGGCAGAGGGCAGGCTCAGAGCTGCAGCAGGCAGGCAGAGGGCAGAGGTGGGGGCTGGGCTGGCAGAGGGCAGGCTCAGAGCTGCAGCAGGCAGGCAGAGGGCAGAGGTGGGGGCTGGGCTGGCAGAGGGCAGGCTCAGAGCTGCAGCAGGCAGGCAGAGGGCAGAGGTGGGGGCTGGGCTGGCAGAGGGCAGGCTCAGAGCTGCAGCAGGCAGGCAGAGGGCAGAGGTGGGGGCTGGGCTGGCAGAGGGCAGGCTCAGAGCTGCAGCAGGCAGGCAGAGGGCAGAGGTGGGGGCTGGGCTGGCAGAGGGCAGGCTCAGAGCTGCAGCAGGCAGGCAGAGGGCAGAGGTGGGGGCTGGGCTGGCAGAGGGCAGGCTCAGAGCTGCAGCAGGCAGGCAGAGGGCAGAGGTGGGGGCTGGGCTGGCAGAGGGCAGGCTCAGAGCTGCAGCAGGCAGGCAGAGGGCAGAGGTGGGGGCTGGGCTG
The DNA here is from genome assembly GCA_013396835.1 of Psilopogon haemacephalus. Taxonomy (NCBI): domain Eukaryota; kingdom Metazoa; phylum Chordata; class Aves; order Piciformes; family Megalaimidae; genus Psilopogon; species Psilopogon haemacephalus. The sequence goes on from VWZI01004848.1 coordinate 20,066, forward strand.
GCAGAGGGCAGGCTCAGAGCTGCAGCAGGCAGGCAGAGGGCAGAGGTGGGGGCTGGGCTGGCAGAGGGCAGGCTCAGAGCTGCAGCAGGCAGGCAGAGGGCAGAGGTGGGGGCTGGGCTGGCAGAGGGCAGGCTCAGAGCTGCAGCAGGCAGGCAGAGGGCAGGGGCGGAGCTGTGGCAGGCAGAGGGCAGGGTCGGAGCTGCAGCAGGCAGGCAGAGGGCAGGGTCGGAGCTGCGGCAGGCAGGCAGAGGGCAGAGTTGGGGGCTGGGCTGGCAGAGGGCAGGCTCAGAGCTGCAGCTGGCAGGCAGAGGGCAGCTCGGGGGCTGGCTGTGCCGGGTACCTTGTTGCCGTTGGAGTACATGGCCAGCAGGCAGAGCAGGTGGAAGGGATGCTGGCAGCTGCTCAGGCGCCCAACCACCTCTGGCTTGATGCTGCCAGCCTCCGGCGCGTCGCTGTAGCCCGAGGGGCAGGAGAGCTTCTCCATGCAGATGATGCAGTCCTGCAGAGAACAGAGCACTGCTGAGTGGCAGCAGCGCACAGCTGGAGAGTGACACTGAGCGGCGCCACTGAGCAGTGCCAGCACAGAGCTGGGCAGTGCCACTGGGCAGCACTGGCACACAGCTGGGCAGTGCCACTGGGCAGTGCCAGCACGGAGCTGGGCAGCCTCTCACCACTCTCATGCTCAACAACTTCCTCCTCACATCCAGCCTCAATCTCCTCACCTCCACCTTTGCTCCATTCCCCCCAGTCCTGGCACTCCCTGACAGCTTTAAAAGTCCCTCCCCAGCATTTCTGTAGTTCCCTTCAGATGCAGGAAGGCCACCAGAAGGTCACCTGGGAGCCTCCTCTTCTCCAGCCTGCACAGCCCCAACTCTTTCAGGCTGTGCTCACAGCAGAGCTGCTGCAGCCCTCTCAGCATCCTCGGGGCCCTTCTCTGCACACCTCCAGCATCTCCACATCCCTCTTGTCCCAGGGGCTCCAGCACTGGATGCACTACTCCAGGTGGGCTCTCAGCAGAGCACAGCAGAGGGGCAGAATCCCCTCCCTGGCCCTGCTGCCCACACTGCTCCTGCTGCAGCCCAGCCTCTGCTTGCCTTTCTGCCCTGCAAGTGCACACTGCTGCCTCATCTTCAGCTTCTCCTCCACCAGCAGCACCCCCAAGTCCCTCTCCCCAGGGCTGCTCTCCAGCCAGGCACTGCCCAGCCTGCATTGCTGCTTGCCATTGCCTCCACCCAGCTGCAGGACCTTGCCCTTGGCCTTGTTGAACCTCCTGAGCTTGGCTTGTGCCCACCTCTGCAGCCTGTCCAGCTCCCTCTGGATGCCATCCCTGCCCTCCAGCCTGGCTGCTGCACCACACAGCTTGGGGTGCTCAGCAAACTTGCTGAGGCTGCACTCAATGCCTCTGCCCATGGCACCCACAGAGATGCTGAACAAGACTGGGCCCAGGACTGGTCCCTGAGGGTCTCCACCTGTCACAGGGAGCTGTCAAGCATCAGAAGGGATGAGTGGGGCTGAGCATGGCTGCAACCTGCTCCTCTACAGGGCAGCTCCAGTGCAGGGTCTGGATCTGCAGTTCTGACCTCTGAGCAGAGACCAAAGCCAAGCTCCTTTGTCCATGCCAGGCAGTGTAGACAGCTCCGAGGGGACTCAGAGGATGATGAAATGGTTTGGGTGGAAGGGACGAACAAAGCAAGGGCAGGGCCCTGGATGCATCAGCAGGGAGCAATTGCTCAGATGAGCCCCACCTGGGACCTTCCCCACCCTCTGCCCAGGGCTTCAGCAGCTGCACTGACAGAGCCCAGACCCTGCCAGAGCTCTCCAGTCAGGAATGGTGAACTGGGATGGGTTGGAATGAACCTGTCCAGGCCATGCAGCCCAACCCCCTGCAGTCAGCAGGGCCAGCCCCAGCCAGAGCAGGCTGCTCACAGCCACAACCAACCTGAGCTGCACTGCTGCCAGCCATGGGGCAGCTCCCACCTCTCTGGGCAGCCTGGCACAGGCTCTGCCCACCCTCAGGGACAAACATTTCTCCCTTCTCTCCACTCTCTTCCAGTCCAAACCATCTCCCCTTTATCTGGCACAACAGGGTCTGGGAAAAACTGTCCCCAGCTTCCTGATCTCCCCTTTCAGCCCTGCAAGGCCACCAGAAGGTCTCCCTGGAGCCTCCTCCTCCTCTCCAGGCTGCACACCCCCAACTCTCTCAGCCTGGCTCCCAGCAGAGCCCTTCCAGCCCTGCTGTGGTCTCCTCTGATGTGCTGCTTTGAGGCTAATTGGAACATTTTAGTAAGAGTAATCAGATTATAGGTTGAAAAAGGCAAACACTGGGGATGTCTCCTTCACTCATAGGTTTGCTGACTGATACAGAAGCAAGGACACAAACATGGATAAGGCAGAGCAGCTCTGGGCTGAGCTCTGGCTGCTGATCTCTCTCTCCCTCTCCCTGCCTTCCAGCTGGATCTGTGTAACACAACTCATCAATTCCTGCTTCTGACCCCCCTGGCTGATCTTCCCTGCTTACCTGGCACCTAAGGCAGATCCTGGGATAAGATTGGGGGGTGGAGGGAAGGTGGAAGGGTGGCTGGGAACCCCTCTTGGGGGCTCTGGTCTCTGGAGGGCTGTGGTGTTTCTGTATCACCTTTTTACTGTACCCAGCTGTAAATATCTGTAATCTATTCAGGCAGTGACAGGACTGGGGGGAATGGAGCAAAGCTGGAGATGGGGAGAGTCAGCCTGGAAGTGAGGAGGAAGTTCTCCAGCTGAGCCCTTAAGGACTGAGTCTTCTTTCCTGCCCCTTCCTTCACACCCTGCTTGGACTTGGTCACCTCCAGGGTACAAAGGAGCAGGAGCTGCAGCCAAGGGCAGGGCAAAACTGAAGCAGGGAGGAGGAATTGATGCCAGGAGGTGTTGAGAGAGCTCAGCTGCAGCCTCTCAGGTGCTGCCTGAGTCAGGCTGGGAGTCAAAGGCAGCAACTGGTTGGGAATCTCTTCTGTGGGTAGCAGGAGAAGGTGTCCTGGTGGATCCAAAATCTGGAGAGGGACTTTTTAGGCTGTCAGGGAGTGACAGGACTGGGGGGAATGGAGCAAAGCTGGAGGTGGGGAGATTGAGGCTGGAGGTGAGGAGGAAGTTGTTGAGCATGAGAGTGGTGAGAGGGTGGAATGGGTTGCCCCTGCAGGGAGGTGTTTGGGGCCAGGTCCCTGGAGGTGTCTTTGGCCAGGCTGGCAGAGGCTGTGGGCAGCCTGCTCTAGGGTAGGGTGTCCCTGGGCATGGCAGGGGGGTTGGGACTGGCTGATCCTTGTGGTCTCTTCCAACCCTGACTGGTTCTAGGATTCTATAGCCAATATCTGCCTGTCTGTTGTGCTGAGCTGTGACTATGAAGCTCCATTCCTTAACTTCCAGCTGTCTCAGTCTAATCTGGGTGAATTCAAATGTATAGGGGCGGGTGGGGAACTTCCAAACTACCACACCTGGGCTCACTCCAGCTCTAGGGAGCCATCACCAGACTCAGCTCTTCATCCCACACCCCTGATGAGGCCAAGCCATCAGCTCCTGCATGCAGTCTCCAGGCAGTGCTGAGGCCTCTCCCTCAGGCACTGAGGTGCCACTGCAAGCACCCCAGGGTTAGGGGTGGGTCACTGGGTGCTGCTGTGAGTGGAGCAGCAGCCCAGGGGTGGAAGCTGTGCCCCTGTGGCCTCACCTCATCCGGGGGAGTGCCCTTCATCTCTTCCAGGTACCTCCTCACCACCGCCTCAGGCTCCGTGGGGTTCGCTGCAGCTGGAGAGAGCAGACAGAGAGCAGGAGTTGAGCTGTGCCAGGGGGCACCTGTGGGCTGAGCCAGAGAAGGGAGACAGGCAAGGCACTGGCCAGGATGCCAAGGAGAAAGGTCAGGGTTAGAAGGGAGGAGAACCTGCCCCAAGTCAGCCCTAGAGCCCCATGGAGGCTTGGTCAGCACGAGTGTGGCAGGTGCCCTGGGCACAGCCTGGGCTCTGCCTCCAGCTGCTCTGCTCCAGCTTTGTAGGTTCAAGGAATGGGTTGGAAGGGACTTGAAGATCAGTTCCAACCCTTTCCCACCTGCCTGAGGCCTCCATCCCTCCCCACCTACCCAAGGGACACCAGGCAGGGCCCAGCTGGGCTTTCTGTGCCCACCAGAGGACCAAAGTGGCAGGGCCACACTCAAGCCAAGGATGCTGTGGTGACAGGAGAGAGAGGATGGCATCATCCCTGCTGCCCAAGGAGGAAAGCCATTCCCACAGCACCCAAGGACAAGGGGACCCAGCAACCAGCCAGCTCCAGGCCCTCTGGAGCACAGCAGGGCAAGCAGCACAGCCTCAGCACTTTGGGGGACCCCTTCCTTCAGCCCCCCCACACCCTGGACCCAGCAGGGCACAGCAGATGGCACAGGGAACATGGACCAAGGCAGCCTCCTGCAGCACAGGACACTGAGACCTTCTCCCTTGGCCTCACTACAGTCCCTGCCCCCCACCCACCCAGGCAGGGGGTCCAGCACTGGCAGCAGTGTGCTCCCTCTGCACCCCCAAATGCCTACAGCAGCAATCTGCCCCCTCCTGCACCCCCAAATGCCTACAGCAGCAATCTGCCCATTCCTGGACCCCCAAATGCTTGGCAGCAGCAATCTGCCCCCCTCCTGCACCCCCAAATGCTTGGCAGCAGCAATGTGCCCCCTCCTGCACCCCCAAATGCTTGGCAGCAGCAATGTGCCCCCTCCTGAAC
>VWZI01004848.1:30613-42253 GCA_013396835.1 Psilopogon haemacephalus
TGCTTCTCAGCCAAAGCTCCTGCCCCAACCACTCACCCCCAAAGCTCCTCCTCTGCCACCCCTGCAGCTCACCCCCAAAGCTGCTTCTCTGCCACTCAAAGCTCCTCCTCAACCACTCAGAGTTCCAGCCCCAGTCATTTGCCCTCAAAGCTCCTCCTCAGCCACCCAAAGCTCCCCGCCAGCCACTCACCCCCAAGGCTTCTCCTCAGGCACCCCAGCAGCTCACTCTCTGATCCCATTCTGTGCTTCTGTGCTCCACAACCTCCCTGGGCAACTTGGGCCAGTGTCTCACCACCCTCACTGCAAACAACTTCCTCCTCACATCCACTTTCAATCTCCCCTCTGCCACTTCAAACCCATTTCTCCTCCTCCTCCTGTCATTACCAGACCTTGTCAATAGTCCCTCCCCAGCCCTCCTGCAGTTCCCTTCAGATCCTGCAAGGCCACTCCAAGGTCTCCTGGCAGCCTCCTCTTCTCCAGGCTGCAGAGCCTCAACTCTTTCAGGCTGTGCTCACAGCAGAGCTGCTGCAGCCCTCTCAGCATCCTCGGGACCCTTCTCTGCACACCTCCAGCATCTCCACATCCCTCTTGTCCCAGGGGCTCCAGCACTGGATGCACTACTCCCTGCACTCAGCTCTTAATGTGGTGCATTTCTCACCACCTTCCTTCCAGCCTGGGCTCATCCCCAGCTCTTCTGAATAGAGGAAGAATGGAATAGAACAGGCCAGGTTGGAAGAGAGCTCCAAGCTCATCCAGCCCAACCAAGCTCACCCAGCCCTATCCCATGGCACTCAGTGCCCATCCAGGCTTGGCTTGAACACCTCCAGGGATGGGGACTCCACCACCTCCCTGGGCAGTCCATTCCAATGCCAATCACTCTCTCTGTGCACAACTTCCTCCTAACATCCAGCCTGACCCTGCCCTGCCACAGCTTCAGCCTCTGTCCCCTCCTTCTGTCCCTGGTTGCCTGGCAGCAGAGCCCAACCCCAGCTGGCCACAACCTCCCTTCAGGGAGCTGCAGAGAGCAATGAGCTCTGCCCTGAGCCTCCTCTTCTGCAGGCTGCACACCCCCAGCTCCCTCAGCCTCTCCTCTTGGGGCTGTCTGCAGATGGCACCAAGCTGTGTGGCCTGCTTGATGTGCTGGAGGGATGTGCCAGAGGGAGCTGAAGAGGCTGCAGAGACTCCACCTGCAGTGCTGCACCCACTTCTGGTGCCCCCAGCATAAGAGGGACATGGAACTGTTGGAGGAGGTTCAGAGGAAACCACAAAGGTGATCAGAGGGCTGAAGAACCTTCCCTATGGGGACAGGTTGGGAGAGCTGAGGCTGCTCAGCCTGGAGAAGGCTGCAGGGAGACCTCAGAGCAGCCTTGCAGTGCCTGAAGGAGAGCTGGGGAGGGACTTTGGGAGAAGGGCTGGGAGTGGTAGGATGAAGGACAATGGATTTTGAGCTGGGAGAGGGGAGAGAGAGAATGGAGATGAGGAAGAAATGCTTGAGAGTGAGGGTGGGGAGAGCCTGGCACAGGTTGCCCAGGGAGGCTGTGGAGGCTCCCTGCCTGAAGGTGTTCAAGGTGAGGTGAGATGAGTCCTTCAAGTTTCTCCTGCCCAAGAGAAGACCTCTGAGGACCATCTACTTCACCCCAGCCCTGCTGAAACAGGGCACACACAGCAGCCTGCCCAAGGGGATTTGGAAGGTCTCCACACAATGACACTCCACAGCCTCAGGGGAACTCCATGTGAGCAGAGGGCTGGAGAAGCTCCCCTGGGGGGACAGGCTGGGAGAGCTGAGGCTGCTCAGTATGGAGAAGAGAAGGCTCCAGGGAGACCTCAGAGCAGCCTTGAAGTGCCTGAAGGAGAGATGTGGAAGGATTTTGGACAAGGACTGGAAGTGCCAGGAGGAGGAACAATGGCTTTGAGCTGGGAGAGGGGAGAGAGAGTGGAAAGGAGGAAGAAATTTTTGAGAGTGAGGGTGGGGAGAGCCTGGCACAGGTTGTGGATGTTCAAAGTGAGGTTGGATGAGGCTTTGATGAAGATTTTCCTTTCCAAGCTGGTGTTGAACATCTCCAGGGAGGACAGCCACAACCTCCCCTGGGCAAACACCATCAGCTCTCCTAGAATAAGGTAGGTAGAGCAGGAAGAGAATGGTCTGCACCTGCCCAGGAGCCAAGCTGCCTGTCCAAGGAGCTAAAGACCCCAGCAGAGCACGGATGGAGAAGAGCCATAGGAAGGCATGGGGGAGCAGATGGTCTGCAGTGTCCAAAGTGGGCACAGAGCACCCCAGGCAGCAGCTCCTTGCCCTGCTCTGCCCCAGGGCACCACATCAGCACAGAATCACTAAAGCTGGAGAAGCTAAGACCAGCTCCAACCTCCCACCCAGCACCTCCATGACCACCAGACTGCATCTCACAGTGCCACATCTACTCATTTCTTGAACACCTCCAGGGATGGGCACTCCACCACCTCCCTGGGCAGCCTCTCCCAATCCCTGACCACTCTTAGACCAAAGAAATTCATCCTCCTCTCCAACCTACCCCTCCCCTGGTGCAGCCTGAGGCCATTTCCTCTCACCCTGTTGTTAGTTAGGTGGTAGAAGAGGCCAACCCCAGCCTTGCTCCAACCTCCTTTCGGGGAGCTGCAGAGCAACGAGGTCTCCTCTCAGCCTCCTCTTCTTCAGGCTAACCAACCCCAGCTCCCTCAGCCTCTCCTCAAACCACTGTCTTCAAACCCCCTCAGCAGCTTCCTCGTAGCCAGCCCAGCACCAGTCAGGCTGCCATGGGCCCTAGAGTGCAGTGGGCACCGAGCCCCCATCCCTGGCCACAACACCCAGACCTACCCCAACCAGGCACCACCACATCAGGGTCCTCTGCCTGCTTGCTGGCAGAGTCCAAACAGAGCAAAAGCTTTGCCTGCTTTGGGCCTGGAATCTCTCTGCCACCAGCTGCTGGCTCCAAGGCAGCGCCGCTGAGGTCCGAGGGCAAAATCCACTCTGGAAGTGGGCACCTGCCCTGCCCCCTCCCCCAGCCTCTCCTGGGCTCTGTCAGGTGGGCAAACCTCTACTCCACTGCCACAGGAGACAATGCCTGATGCAACTTCTGCCTCCTCCCTTCCTCCCCCAGGCAAGGCTACAAGGCCACCTGAGGGAGCCCACGCTGGGAAGGGCTGAGGTGGGACCCACACTCCACCTCCCTCTGCTCTGCTCTGCTCCCATGGTGCTGAGAAGCAGGAGCAGGCAGCAGCTGGGGCTGAGCTTGGTCCAGGAGCTCCTCTACACAACAAGGTCACAGAATGGGGTTGGGTTGGGTTGGAAGGGAGCTTAAAGCTCAGCCAGTTCCAATAACCCTGCCATGAGCAGGGACAGCTCCCACCTGCACAGGTTGCTCAACGCCTCCATCCAGCCTGGCTCTGAACACTTCCAGGGAGGAGAACATCCACAACCTCCAGGTCCTCATCCAGCCTGGTCTTGAACACCTCCAGGGAGGAGGAGATCCACAGCCTCCAGGTCCTCATCCAGCCTGGTCTTGAACACCTCCAGGGAGGAGGAGATCCACAGCCTCCAGGTCCTCATCCAGCCTGGTCTTGAACACCTCCAGGGAGGAGAACATCCACAGCCTCCAGGTCCTCATCCAGCCTGGCTCTGAACACCTCCAGGGAGGAGAATATCCACAACCTCCAGGTCCTCATCCAGCCTGGCTCTGAACACCTCCAGGGAGGAGGAGATCCACAACCTCCCTGGGCAACCTTCAAGTCCTCATCCAGCCTGGCCTTGAATACCTCCAGGGAGGAGAACATCCACAACCTCCCTGGGCAACCTTCAAGTTCTCAGCCAGCCTGGCCTTGAACACCTCCAGGGAGGAGAACATTCACAACCACCCTGAGCAACCTTTGCTGTTCAAAGAATGGAGTTGTTGAGCCTGGAGCCCATAGGTTGCCCAGGGAGGCTGTGGATGTTCTCCTCTTTGGAGGTGGTCAAGGCCAGGCTGGATAAGGCCTGAAGGTTGCCCAGGGAGGTTGTGGATCTCCCTAGAGGTGTTCAAGGAATGGAGTTGTTGAGCCTGGAACCCTTAGGTTGCCCAGGGAGGTTGTGGATCTCCTCCTCCCTGGAGATGTTCAACATCAGGTTGGACAGGAGAAACTTCATCATCCAAGCTGGCCTTGAACACCTCCAAGGGGAGGGCAGCCACAACCTGTGCCAGTGTCTCAGTCCAAGATGAACACCCAACCTTCAGGGCCCTCAGGGCCTCCAGCAACCTGGGCTAGTGGCAGTTGGCCCTGCCCATGGCAGAGAGCTGGACCTGGGTGACCTCTAAGGTCCCTTCCAACCCAAAACCATCCCATGACTCCATGGAAGTCCACCTGAGAGCCTCAGGAGCAGCACAGCGGAGAAGAGCAAGGACTGAGCTCTGCTCATCCTCTCCTCCCTCCACTTCACCTTCTTTGCCTTGCTGGAAAGGGCTTTTTTTTGGCCCTAGAACTCCAAACACCAGCAACATTCCAGTCTCATCCCTAAATGCTCCCAAAGGCAAGCTCAGTGCCACAGAGGTGAGCCCCTTGCTCACCTAACCTAGGGCTGAGCAGGTCCAGCAGAGCCAAATCCTTACCTGCTAGGGCCTGAGTCACTTTGCTGGGCTTGGACATCTTGACTGGCAGGTTGGGGACACTGCAGAGAGTGGAAAGAGAAAAAGGGGAAAAGCTCAGCAGCACATCTCAGGCACAGAGAGAGCAAATGCAGGGCTCTGGATACATCAGCAGGGAGCAATTGCTCAGATGAGCCTCACCTGGGACCTCCCCCACTCCTCTCCATCCTCTGCCCAGGCCTTCAGAAGCTGCACTGAAAGAGCCCAGACCCTGCCAGAGCTCTCCAGGCATGAATGGTGAACTGGGATGGGTTGGAATGAACCTGTCCAGGCCATGCGGCCCACCCCCCTGCACTTAGCAGGGCCAGCCCCAGCCAGAGCAGGCTGCTCACAGCCACAACCAACCTGAGCTGCACTGCTGCCAGCCATGGGGCAGCTCCCACCTCTCTGGGCAGCCTGGCACAGGCTCTCCCCACTCTCAGGGACAAACATTTCTCCCTTCTCTCCACTCTCTTCCAGTCCAAACCATCTCCCCTTGGTCTGGCACAACAGGGTCTGGGAAAAACTGTCCCCAGCTTCCTGATCTCCCCTTTCAGCCCTGCAAGGCCACCAGAAGGTCTCCCTGGAGCCTTCTCCTCCTCTCCAGGCTGCACACCCCCAACTCTCCCAGCCTGGTTCCCAGCAGAGCCCTTCCAGCCCTGCCAGCACTGCTGTGGCCTCCTCTGCTCCTGCTGCAGCAGGTCCCTGCCTGTGCTGTGCTGAGGGCTCCAGAGCTGCCCCAGCACTGCAGGGGAGGCTCAGCAGAGCAGAGCAGAGGAGCAGAATCCCCTCCCTGCCCCTGCTGCCCACACTGCTGGGGCTCAGCCCAGGTCAGGCTGGGGCTGGGCTGGCAGCACTCAGTGCCAGCTCCTGTCCAGCTCTGCACCCCCAGCACCTTCTCCTCAGGGCTGCTCCTTCCCCAGCCTGGTCTGGACCCTGGGGGTTGTCCTAACCTAGGGCCAGGACCTTTCCCTTAGGCTTAGTGAGCCTCATCAGGTTCACAAAGTCTCACTTCTCCAGCCTGCCTAGGCTGCTCAGGGAGGTTGTGAATCTCCTCTTGCCTGGAGGTGTTCAGGATGAGGTTGGATGAAGCCTTGATAAGGTTTCTCCTGTCCAACCTGGTGTTGAACACCTCCAGGGAGAAGGACAGACACAACCTCAAGGCTCCAGGCTCAACAACTCCATTCCTTGAACACCTCCAGGGAGGAGGAGTTCTACAACCTCCCTGGGCAACCTCAAGGCTCCAGGCTCAACATCTCCATTCCTTCAACACCTCCAGGTGTTGCCCAGGGAGCTTGTGGCTGTCCTCCTGCCTGGAGGTGTTCAAGGCCATGCTGGATGAGGCCCTGAGCATCCTGGGCTGGTGGAAAGAGGTTGCTGTAGATGATCTCTTAAGCTCCCTTCCAACCTGAGCCATTCCAGGATTGAGGACATGGAAGCATCTCCCCCTCACTGCTCTCCTACCTGCCACAAGGTGTGCTGAGCTCCCAGGCAGCTTGGCCAAGCAGGAGGCAGCTCCTGCAGATCTCTGAGGAGCTCTTCAGCGTGCAGAGCTTTTTCCCTTCCCCTCTTCCTCTGGCTGCTTTTGCCCCTTCCTGCCCCAGCTCTGCACCACCCTGCCAGTGACACAAGCAAGCTGAGGTCACAGCCCAGCTGAAGCCCATGAGAGGCAGGGGAATTCCCCTCCCTCAGAGGTCAAAAGCTGTCAAGCAGCTGTGCTGGCTCCTCTCCATGGCCTTTCCTTCCTGGGTTGGTCTTTGCTCACAGCTCTTTCTCAACTCTTTCCCCCTTCTCTGCATTTAGAACCCTAGAATAGAATAGAATAGAATAGAATAGAATAGAATAGAATAGAATAGAATAGAATAGAATAGAATAGAATCAGCCAGGTTGGAAGAGACCTCCAAGATCTTGGATTTGGGATTTGCTCCTCAGAGCCTCTTCTCCCTGCTGCCATTCCAGGGTGTGAAAAACACTTCCCTGCTTGCCAGCTTCCCAAGCCCTCTCTGTGCTCATTTTAGCTTCTGTTGCCAGTGGAGCAGGCCTGGGCTTCCTCATCTCCTCCAAGGCTTTTCTGACACCTCACTGCCCCCATGGTGTTCCTCCTGGGGCTATAGAATCCTAGAATCAGTCAGGGTTGGAAGGGAGCACAAGGATCAGGCAGTCCCAACCCCCCTGCCATGCCCAGGGACACCCTACCCTAGAGCAGGCTGCCCACAGCCTCTGCCAGCCTGGCCAAAAACACCTCCAGGGATGGTGACCCCCAAACACCTCCCTGCAGGGGCAACCCATTCCAGCCTCTCACCACTCTCATGCTCAGCCTCAATCTCTCCACCTCCAGCTTTGCTCCATTCTCCCCAGTCCTGGCACTCCCTGACAGCCTAAAAAGTCCCTCCCCAGCTTTTGGATCCACCAGGACACATTCTCCTGCTGCCCACAGAGGAGATTCCCAACCAGTTGCTGCCTTTGACTCCCAGCCTGACTCAGGCAGCACCTGAGAGGCTGCAGCTGAGCTCTCTCAACACCTCCTAGCATCAATTCCTCCTCCCTGCTTCAGTTTTGCCCTGCCCTTGGCTGCAGCTCCTGCTCCTCTCTACCCTGGAGGTGACCAAGTCCAAGCAGGGTGTGAAGGAAGGGGCAGGAAAGAAGACTCAGTCCTTAAGGGCTCAGCTGGAGAACTTCCTCCCCACCTCCAGCTTTGCTCCATTCCCCCATGTCCTGCCACTCCCTGACACCCTCAAAAGTCCCTCCCCAGCTTTTTTGTAGCCCCCTTCAGATCCTGGAAGGCCACAAGAAGGTCCCATGGGAGCCTCCTCTTCTCCAGCCTGCACAGCCCCAACTCTTTCAGGCTGTGCTCACAGCAGAGCTGCTGCAGCCCTCTGAGCATCCTCGGGGCCCTTCTCTGCACACCTCCAGCATCTCCACATCCCTCTTGTCCCAGGGGCTCCAGCACTGGATGCACTACTCCAGGTGGGCTCTCAGCAGAGCACAGCAGAGGGGCAGAATCCCCTCCCTGGCCCTGCTGCCCACACTGCTCCTGCTGCAGCCCAGCCTCTGCTTGGCCGAGGATGACCTATGAGGAGCAGCTGAGGGAGCTGGGGTTGGTTAGTCTGGAGAAGACGAGGCTGAGGGGACCTTATTGCCCTCTACAAATCCCTAAAAGGAGGTTGTGTTGAGGCTGCTGCTGGTCTCTTCTCCCCAATTCCTAATGATAGGACAAGAGGAAATGGCCTCAAGTTGCATCAGGTGAGGTTTAGATTGGATGTTGGGAAAAAGTTCTTTACTGGGCACTGGAAGGGGCTGCCCAGGGAGGTGGTGGAGTCACCATCCCTGGAGGTGGTTAAAGGGAGAGTGGATGTGGCATAGCTTGAGGCTATGGTCTGGTGATGAAGGATGATGGGATGAAGGTTGGCCTGGATGCTCCTGGTTCCAACCACACTGATTCACACTGCTCAGATGTTGTGCTGAGGGGTTTGGGTTAGTCAAGGACTCGTCAGGGTGAAGCTAAATGATTGGACTCCATGACCTTGGAGGTCTTTTCCAACCTGAGAAATTCTGTGATGTGCTGTGCCAGCTACTCAGCACCCTGTGACTTCTTTGCCCAACCTGCAGAAAGGCCAAGCCCAAGGCTGATGAAACCAAGGGAACCCCAAAGGGTTCTGAGGTCCCTCTGGCAGCAGGCTGCAGGGGCAGAGTGGCAGCCCTGGTTGGAGCCAGGCAGGAAGTGGTGTGGAAATGCTGAATGGGGCTTACACAGGAGGAAGAGGTGGCAAGGGAGGGCACTGCTGCTGCAGAGCCTGTCCCTCAGCTGCAGGAGCAGCCTCACAGCAGCATGAGTGGGCACCTTCAGTCCACCAGCACCATCTTGGGTTGCCCCAGGATCTCCCAACCAGTGCTGAGACTCCTTGGGAGAGAGCTGGAGGACAGGGCAGGTCCTGGTTGACTCCAGCCAAGGCCATGGCAGGAGAAGGCTCAGAATCATAGAATCAGAATCCTAGAATTAGTTAGGGTTGGAAGGGACCACAAGGATCAGCCAGTTCCAACCCCCTGCCATGCCCAGGGACACCCTACCCTAGAGCAGGCTGCCCACAGCCTCTGCCAGCCTGGCCAAAAACACCTCCAGGGATCTGGCCCCAAACACCTCCCTGCAGGGGCAACCCATTCCAGCCTCTCACCACTCTCCTGCTCAGCAACTTCCTCCTCACCTCCAGCCTCAATCTCCCCACCTCCAGCTTTGCTCCATTCCCCCCAGTCCTGGCACTCCCTGACACCCTAAAAAGTCCCTCCCCAGCTTTTTTGTAGCCCCCTTCAGATCCTGGAAGGCCACCAGAAGGTCCCCTGGGAGCGTCCTCTTCTGCAGCCTGCACAGCCCCAACTCTTTCAGGCTGTGCTCACAGCATTTCCCTCTTCATCTGTCACCTCCTCGCCACAAAAGTCATTTTGCTGAGGTTTAGGGGTGGGGAGGATGTGGGCTCCTGGCAGCTCTCCACATGCTGACCAGTGGCTCCTCAAAGCAGGGGAACTGGGCAGCTTCTGCAGGAGAAGAAGACCTCTGCCAGCACAGGGTTAGGCTTAGGGATCATCCAGGCTTGGTTTTCAGCCCCATTTTAAGGTGGCTGGGACAGGGAAGTGCTGCAAGTGGCGAAGCTGTCACAAGAAGTCAACCAGCAGGAAGAAGACAGCAGCAGAAGAGTGTGAGAAGGAGGAAGAGGATGTGGGGAGGTGTCACACTCAGACACCCCCAGGAAGGGAAAGTCCTGACAAGGTGCTCAGGAAAACATCTCCACATTACACAGGATCACAGGGGCTGGAAGGGACCCAAAGAGCTCATCCAGTCCAACCCCCCCCTGCCAAAGCAGGACCATCCAATCTAACTCAAGTGGGATGGGAGGGGATGGGACCCAGGAGCATCCCAAGCTCAAAGGACATCAGGGGTTGTAAGGAACCCACAAAGCTCATCAAATGCAAGCCCCCTGCCAGAGCAGGACCTTCCAATCTAGCTCAAGTGGGATGGGAGGGGATGGCACCAGGAGCATCCCAAGCTCAAAGGACATCAGGGGTTGGAAGGGACCCAAGGAGATCATCAAATGCAAGCCCCCTGCCAGAGCAGGAGCATCCAAGCTAGCTCAGGGCACACAGCAACACATCCAGACAGAGTCTGCAAAGGCTCCACACAAGGAGACTCCACAACCTCTCTGGGCAGCCTGTGCCACTGCTCTGGGACCCACCCAGGCAAGAAGTTGCCTCTTGTCTTGAGCTGCAACCTCCTGTGCTGCAGCTTCCATCCATTGCTCCTTGGCCTATGGCAGGGAGCAGTGAGCAGAGATGCTCTTCAGCCTGCACCCAGGCTCTAGAGGTCTTTTCCAGGCTGCTTCATTCTGTGCTCCTGTTTGCTGGCAGGCAGAGCCCAGCACAGGCAGAGCTTTACCAGAGGTGTCCTTCCCCATTGCAATATGAGCTGGGGTGGGGGTGAGGGTGGGCACAGTGCTGGCAGGAGCCTGCCATGAGCACAGCTCCCCAGGGGCTGGCTGCAGCCTTGGCCTCATGGAATGATCCTTGGAGGTCTTTTCCAACCTGCTTCATTCTGTCATTCTGTGATCTGGTGGTTCCTATCCAGGGAGGTCTTGTGGGGGTCTCTGGGTTGAGGAGTCCCCCTCAAGGCTGCCACCAGCAAGGTGCCACCCAAAGCACTCTCTGCAGAGAAGCTCTTCAGCCTGAACCCAGGCTCTAGAGGTCTTTTCCAGCCTGCAGGGGCAGACTGAGGCCTGCAGAGCCGCGCTGGGGCCTGCAGAAGTGGACTGAGGCCTGCAGGGGCACACTGGGGCCTGCAGAAGCAGACTTAGGCCTGCAGAGGTCGCTTAGGGCTTGTAGAGGAGGTTTGGGGCCTGCAGAGGCACACTGGGGCCTGCAGAGGAGCAGTGGGATCCGCAGAGGCAGTTTAGGGCCTGCAGAGGCAGACTGGGGCCAGCAGGGGTGCGTTGGGGCCTGCAGAGGCAGGTTGAGACCTGCAGAGGCAGACTGAGGCCTGCAGGGGCAGACTGAGGCCAGCAGGGGTGCGTTGAGGCCTGCAGAGGCACACTGGGGCCTGCAGGGGCAGATTGAGGCCTGCAGAGGCAGACTGAGGCCAGCAGGGGTGCGTTGAGGCCTGCAGAGGCACACTGGGGCCTGCAGTGGCAGTTTAAGGCCTGCAGAGGCAGACTGAGGCCAGCAGGGGTGCGTTGAGGCCTGCAGAGGCACACTGGGGCCTGCAGTGGCAGTTTAAGGCCTGCAGAGGCAGACTGAGGCCAGCAGGGGTGCGTTGAGGCCTGCAGGCGCAGATTGAGCTCTGCAGATGCGTGCTGGGGCCTGCAGTGGCAGTTTAAGGCCTGCAGGGGCGCACTGGGGCCAGCAGAAGTGGATCGAGGCCTGCAGAGGCGCGTTGGGGCCTACAGGGGCGGCTTAGGGCCCGCAGAGTCGGCTCAGGGCCCGCAGGGGCGCACTGGGGCCAGCAGGGGCAGACTGAGGTCTGCAGATGCGCGCCGGGGCCTGCAGAGGCGGATTGAGGCCTTCAGGGGTGCGTCGGGGCCTGCAGAGGCGGTTTAGGGCCCGCAGGGACACTTTGGGGCCTGCAGAGGCAGTTTAGGGCCCGCAGGGGCACTCTGGGTCCCGCAGAGGCAGTTTAGGGCCCGGAAAGGCAGTTTAGGGCCCGCAGGGGCGGCTTAGGGCCTGCAGGGACACTCTGGGTCCCGCAGGGGCGGCTTAGGGCCCGCAGAGGCAGTTTAGGGCCTGCAGTGGCGGCTTAGGTCCCGCAGGGGCGGCTTAGGGCCCGCAGAGTCAGCTTGGGTCCCGCAGACGCGGCCTGGTGTCCGTACCTGACTCCGTTAGGCGCCGACAGCCCCGCGCTGGGTCCGGCAGGCTGCGGCAGGGCGCAGCTGCTCTGCGCGCTCAGCCTCGGCGTCGACCTGGCCGCGGTCAGGGTGGGTTTGGCGTAGGGCAGGAAGCCGAGGCCGGAGGAGCTCCCGGGGGCTGCCCTGGCCGCCGGCTGCGGGGCGGA
>VWZI01004849.1:0-71391 GCA_013396835.1 Psilopogon haemacephalus
TTCTGAAGTCCAGAGCACTGAGTTTACTGTATAGTTACATGCAGTAACAAAGTGATCGCTGACTTCAAAATGATGTAAAAATATGCACAATGTGCTCCTTTTCGTAAAAGTATGAATATGCTGCACTTGACCTTTCACTTTGGCCATTTCTCTCATCTAGATATTTTTAAGTGACTATCAGTGTCAAAATTGTCTATGATGGCAAAACCAGAAACACAGAAACCTTTGCAGCAATTCTGACACCTTTTCTACTAGTATGTTATAACCAGATCACTCCTTATTCTTAACACATTATCCTTCCAGTAAAAATGCAGACACAGAACTGCCACTTTTTTCAATGTAAGGAGTTCTTGGAAAGTTCAGGTCTTAGTAAACTTTAAATTAGAAAGAAAAAAAACAAACCACAAAACAAAGACTAAAAATAGGCACCCTTGTATAGGAGGTCTAACCAATAAAACATATTTATGGTTATTGCCTGAACATAAAACAGTAATGATAATAAATAAAGCATCCACTATTACTATTTAATCTACAGTTTAATTTTCTCAAAACCTCTAGCACTAAGTAATTTGTAAAAATAATTTTATATTTGTCATCAATTTTGACTGCCCTATACAGACGTTACTGTTTGGTCATGACTGCATGACAGCTGGCAATTAATACAGAAGACAACATTTGGAGCAAGAGAAAAGGCAGTAAGAACCTAACCAACATTCATGACAACATACCAAACTCCATCTAACAGCTGTCTTAGGTTCAAGTCTTTTGCTGACAAAGTAAGCTTCACTAGAAACTATGTAAGAAATGAGAAAACCCTCTGCAGCTTGCATGTGTCAGATCCACCTGAAACTGAGTAAGCTGGAATTCCTGCTGGGATTGATGGAAACTGTACCCACTTCAACCATATAAAGGTCCACCACTTAATGAAGTGTTAAGCAGGAACGTGATCAAAGCGGAAGGTGCATAATGACAACACTTGGCACTTCACAGCGTTTGCCTTAAATTCATAGAATCATACAATGGTTTAGGTTAGAGGGGACCTCAAAGATCATCTAGTTCCAAGCCCCTGCCTTTGGCAGCTCCCACCAGAATAGTTCATTCAGGGCCTCATCCAATCTAGCCTTGAACACCTCCAGGGAGGGAGCATCCACAATCTCCCTGGGCAACCTGTTCCAGTGTTTCACCACCCTCACTACAAAGAACTTCTTCCTAACATCTAGTTTAAATCTCCTCTCTTCCAATTTAAACCCATAAATTAATTTAAAAGTAGAATCAAGTTAGACACCTTGAACAGTATTTGTCACCAGATATTACACTGGATTGGAAAACTGTGACACAAAGAACTCAAGTTGCTCCCCCGTGCAGGTGATAAAGCCTAAGGTTTCACTCTTACGCAGAAGGGCCAGCCCAAAGACTTCCAGACTCTTTTAAGACCCCCATAAATCCTTTAAGTAGGACTTACATTTGAAGTTACACAAGATTAAGGAGGTGGATAGGTCTCAGGTCCTTCAGTATAGGAGTGACTTTATACTCAAAAGAATCAATAATAAAGTCTAAAAATACTATAAAGAAATTAATTTTTTAAATCTATTAATTTCCCATTCAACGTTGACCTAAACATGATTTAACTGCACTGACTTAAAAATAAAAAAGTTTAAGTTTTTTTGAGTGATATCAGTACTTATGCTGTTCAGAAAGCTCAGGAGTCTGTAGTCCAACCAATCACCTTGCATTAAAAAGCAGGCATTTAGCTGAATTTTCACTTTGTATGCAACAATCATTCTGTTAATAAAAAACTAAATTTGGAAAGAAATTAGCATGATTAGAGTCCATACTCTGAAAGCATTTGTTGCATATGTGCACCTCCTTGTATGATTTATATTCTGCTCTCCATAGTTTGACCAACACCATCACTATCAAAGGCCTCCTTGATCTGTCTACTTCAGTTTTCTCCCACAACTCGATGAACATTTTAAAAAGAAAAGCTTGTTCCTAAAAAAATGGTCAGCCCTGAATTCTTTCCAGTGGATGTGCCAACATTTTCTTAAATGTGAATACTCAGATTTAGATTCTTGTGATACATTCTTGAGCCAGAATTTATTTTAAATAGTCAAGGCCCTGCTTCAACTTTGTGCCTAACCAGCTGTGTTTCTGTAGTGCCAGATACATCAGGATTCCAGTCCCTGGACAGAGCTTGTGTCATTTTGTTGCTAGTAAAAGCAACAGCAGGAAAAGCTCTGTGTGAAGTACTGAAGATATTCTGCTGACATGGGAACTTTTTTGTTTGGTTGTTTTTTGGTTTTTTTTTAATCTAGCAATGTTCAGCAGCTGACATATGTCCCACATCCCCTCTGTTAAGGTAAATTAGGCTCTTGAATACCTTCTTGGTTGTCCTAACTTGATATCTAATTTTTCTTACAAAACTGTATCTGGTTACATAATTTTTTAATAGGAGATGCAAAGTGTATTTCTTTTAAATTCACACAAAAACCTTGTGAATTACAGATAAAATAAGATAAACTTTAATACTAAGCTTTTCACTAAATGTAATCTAATGAAAATACAAATGTTGCGTCATCAGCAATGTTATCACTGGGATTGTACTTAACGGCTTTTCGTATTTTGTATAATTCAAACAAACAGGAAAGTCAAGTGTTCTTCACTTCATATTCACTATTGTCTTACAGACTGATTACAAACATCACGAAAATAAGTAGTTCCAGTTGGAAAAAGAAGTTGGAAAGCCACAAGATGCCTCATTCCAATGTACCATCTGAGAGATTTTGAGCAGTCATGGTTATAGCTACATTACAGACCACACAGCAGCACACAACTTTAAGCAGTGATGCAGCTTATTCCAAATCCAAGAGGCTGTAGCAGCTATTACAGATAAGAAGTTTTGCCATGGAAATTATGTTTCTAGAGGGACATCTCATAGGTAAAGAGCAGTAATTTAGAGCCCCAGTGTCCTCCTCCGCAAAGCATTTCAAGGGCAATACTCAAGAGAAACTTCTAGGGACTATTTGGTATTGGGCAGGATGTCCTACTACTAGGCAGAATACTGGGCAACCTGGTAATCCCATAAATGCTGATATTCAGAATCACAGAACCTTAGAAGGTGGAAGCGACCTCCAGAGATCAAGTTCAAACCCCCTGCCAAGGCAGAATCACCTAGGGTAGTTCACACAGGAATGCATCCAGGCAGGTCTTGAAAATCTCCAGAGAAGGAGGCTACATGACCTCTCTGGGAAGTTCAATTTTCAGTTTAGGTTTAGCACAAAAAATTATTTGGTCTTGGACGTGTAATTGTTTCTGTGGAAAACTGTCATGAAAGAAAAAAATTGTGCCTATCTTATCTAGTAACATAGCACAGAGGCCCTGTGAGGTAGACCACTGCTTTCATCCTTACTTTATAGTCTCTAAGGCATCAGAGGCTAAAAGGTCAGATGAGGATCAAGCATCTAAAAACTACAAAACTACACTATGAGAACATATACACTGCAGAACGTTTTCCCTGCACGCTGGTGCCTAATTTCACCTTGGCTTCAGCAAATCTTCTCCCAGGTGTACAAATAAGTTGCTTTATAATAGGTTTTCTTGAAATGTGTTTACAATCAATCATTTCAATAGCAACTGAAAAAAGAGCAATTCAGATATTCTGAAAAGCTAGTGACTCTATATTAATTATACCACAGGAAAAAAAACAACAAACAACCACAAAACCTTTCTTCTCAAGTGCTATTAAAAGAACACAGTGTTTGCCTGAACAATAATAAAGGAAGGAAAAAAGACCCAACACCAAACCAGAAGTGGTTTCTGGACAAATTCACACAGGCAAATGCACTGGTACAAAGATGTTCCTAAGCCCCACTCTGACATGAAAACTCAAGTCATTTATGCTACCATGGAATCTAGATACAAGTGATTTAGCCTCATTCTCACTCTTAAAATCCTTTACTAACGAAAGTGCCCTACACTAAGAACAATTTAAACTATTTTGATTTTTTTTTTAATGTGATGCTGAGGGAAAGAAAGCCCTGGAAAAAAATCCCAGAAGCATGAAATCAGTGTTTAATCTTGTCTTCACTTACAATTCAGCTTTTGCCTTGACCTAGGCTCTGCAGACAAGACATACAAATGCTGTTCCTCCCCTTAAACGGGAAATCAAAGGCTCCACATCTACAGCTTCTTTTAACATCTTTTAATGCTCACATTTTCTCTAAATTAACATAAGTGCTTTGTGATCTTCATCTGAGAGAAGGTGGTATAGGATATTCTTCCATCTATGGCTACACACACTATGTAATTGCTTTGTAACCAATAAATTTCAAAAGCCACTCATTAAACAATAAAATGTCTCCAACTTCAAGAAAAGCCAGTGGTGTTTAAATGAACAGTAGGAAAATGTCTGGTGACAGATACTTTGTAGAAGTTTATCTCTAGGGTGCAACTGAAGTTTGAAAGCAAGCCCACTTGATCTAAGCACAGGTTTCAGGATGGAAGCAGTATTTCACTATGCACAGGCAACAGCAAAGACAAAACATTAGTTTATTTTATACTTCCCACCTGAAACACTGTAGCTACCTCTGTCAAAGTTAACAAACGTTTCAATTAACAGATCTGTCATGTGGTACGTCTGTACAGGCTGCCACTTCTACGGACTGGGCTGAGACTCACCTATGAGAAAGGGTGGGTTTCATGGAGCTCATGGAGTTCATGGGCGGTTGCATGGGTAGCTTTCCTGGAGGATCGTTCTGCCGGCTTTTCTGGTGGCGAAGTAGCAAGAGCCGCCCCAGCTCCTCACACCACGAGGAAAGCAGTGCTGTGCAAACAGAACACAATGACAGTAAGCAAATAACTGAAGAGCCATCACACAGCCAAGTGCAGATGCAAGCTACTGTAACAGGAGTCACAATCCAGGCAGACAAACCCCAGGACTGAAAAGCTTGTCTGTGAACCACCATTCATATTATTATCCTGTTGTTAGAATATTTTTACACAAGTTACAAACAAGTTAAAACTCTTACACAGCTCGGGAGGCACAAAAGAACTTGTCTAGGCTGATCAGAACAGATGAAGAATGGGTGAGGCACAAGGATACGGGATAACTGTTGTGAGTGAAGAAAGATGTAGGAGAATTTGTTTTATACTAATAGAAATTTAAGAAAAACATAAGAAGACATTCACGGAAGGAAACCAAGAGCAACAAGATCTCTTTTCTGTTTGGCTATTTTTGTGCGAAAGATTAATTCAAGAGGCGTGGAGAGAAACCCTCGTGCAGAAATTAATTTCCAAAACTGTTATCAGCTACCAGTCTTGAGTAGGCACCCAGAAGAATATATGTATGGATAAAGATAGGCACATAAATCTGTATTTGACCCAGCACAACCCCTAAATGTATATCTCCATTATGTGCCTAATCTTCTGTCAATGAGGGTAATTCTGTGCTTAAAAGGAAAATCATGATTATGAAGATGCAGAGATTTCTAGAGGGAGTTGCAAGCTATTGCACCCACACTCTGAAAAGATCAGACCCTGTTACAGAAATCACCTACTTTGCAACAAGCAGAGGCTCAGAAAGTGACTGCGGGGAAAAATCTGGTTCCCATCAGTGCACTCAACCAAGACATCCCACTGAAGCCTCCAGCAACACCTGACTGAGCCTCAAAGCTGCCTGTTTAATTCTAGCGTCAGAAGCGGCTCCAATAAAAAGTCACCAAGGTGTGACATAGCGAAGAGTTTCACTGGAACAAAGTGCAGACTAATTGCAAAATTCTGCAGTTGAAGAAACGTTCTCAAGTGGAAGTGCTTTCGGTTTTTCCTTCTTTAAAGTGTGCTTTACAAACCCTCAGAACAAGAAGATACATTGTACTTAATTTTTAACTAAGTGCTTTCCTGAAGTGTTCTGAACTGAACACAAATCAACAGATTGCACAAGGAGGTATAAACCAGAAGTCTACTCAAAACCCAAGCTGCCACGGTGGTTTAGAGTACCAGAGCTTTACACGTAATTTTAGACCTGCTGTTTTAAAAGAGACAAGTACAGAATTCTCTAAAACTGGGGCTTATTTTAATTTTCATTTATTTTAATTTCTTACTTTTCTAATAGCTGTTTTTTCACCAAATATCATAATTATAAACAGTAGCAAACTATCATTTCAGGGTACACCACCTTCTTTCTCCAGTAGCTAATCACAGGTACCGTTGGTGCACACAAATTCCAAAGAGACTAATTGTAAAGTTGTATTTGTAGGGGAATAAAGAGAACCTGCTTTGCCAAGCACAGCCGTAAACATGTTGGGTTTTTTTCAGTACAAGAAACAACTGGAATTTCTCATGTTTAACAGCCACACTAGAAAAAAGGCCCCAGCCATTCCCGGGAATTAACCACACATTTGGACAAAGAAGAGGTAGTCATTTCACTGCATTTATCAAGCAGGAAGTCAAGAGTGGTGTTTAGGGAGGCATTTTAGAGCTCCGCTGTGACAAAAAGGGGACACCATTTCTTTATGTAACTAAATATGGTCACTCAGAAATTCTCAGCCTCACATGTAGCCTACAGAAAGCATTCCCCCGAGCTCTGTGAAATGTTCCAGCAATGAGTGTCAGTGTAAGCCGCTTCTCTATTAGCCAAGGAATCTGTCAACAAGCATTTGATCAAATTATGCTCACCTTTTATCCCTGGCATATCATTATTAATGTGCCAGTGACAAAGGCCCCCCTCCCCCTTTTCCAGCCGCCTGGAGATAGAAATCCCTGCCTCACAGGGTTTCTTCCCGTGCACCATGGCCACTTGAGCTCTGAGAAACATGAACAAAGTGTTCTGCTGAATGCTAAATGCAGCCATCACAGAGTAATAGTGGATGCTGAGCATTTCCACAGCTGAGTGTAATTACTATGGAAATCGTCCATCTTAAACGAGGCTTTGATAGGAGGAGGGAGCTGTTCCTTGTGCACACCTATACGCACTTGAAAAATAAGATAAGAGGCAACAACCCAATTGGCCTGAGAGCATGAATCTGCAAACAAAAGCCAAATCTGCTTGGAAAAAAAACAGGGTAACTCCTGGAAAAGGACTATGCCAAAGGACACAGTATTGCTTTGGTGAGGTGAAGATAGGAAAATACTTCAATTAACTGTTATTACTAATATCCAATGCACACATTCATAAAGGTGAGATGTAAACCACCAAAGAACAAAGAGGTCCTCCAGATAAGCTGGACCGTTTCATTCCACAAGTTGTCTGGAGAGGACTCCTGTTTAGAAACTATGAGACTTCAGGTATGAAACACAGCCAATTTACTCATCTCTATCACAGCACTCATTATGGAGAGGTTTAACCTTCTCCCCCTCTGGGGACATTTCTATTCACGTACCACATATAATGATCACCCTCTTCCCGTGTTAGTGTTTGTGCATGGAATATTTCCAGCCACCTTAGGAGTTACCAGTCCCCCTCTGTTCTGCTCAGCAGGAGCAAGAACCCCTCTCGAGGAGTCTGCTCTCTCCTGCTGGAAGTGCTGGGGCAACCTCTATTCTCCCCTGCCCCATCCACCTCCACTGCTCTGCACTTGGTAAGATGAATATATACCCCACAAACACATCTGGTACAGCTGGCTTCTGAAGAACATCACTTCCTGGGCTATTCAAGCAAGATGAAACAAACTCAAAATGAATTTAGAGATTACACTATTCATCTTTAGTGTACTTAGTTACTGCTTTTTATGCTGACAGTATTAGGCACATCTCAACTCATTTACACTCAAAGCACGAGAAATTCAGTATCATACTATAATGAACAGATAAAGCAGCAAGCACAAAGGACAGCTACAGATGGTGCCAACAGTCAGTCTCAGCCTCTCATAGCACAGCCAAGCAGCTGCTTTTTCTCCCCCCTCTGCCCCTCCTCCTTGTACAACAGGAACACAGATTTTGCAGATGGACCATCCACGGAGTCTCTTGCAGTCCCTTGCAGCAGCAGCTTAATGATCAGATTTAAATCATGATCCTGTGCTGCATTGCTACGATGTCTCTTGCATATAATGATGTGACTTTTCTGCTTATGTTGAAGTCAACTGGTGCAATAATGGGAAAAGAAAAATCCTTTTATGTACAGCCCTCTATGCTCCCACATGCAGCCTAGGTGTAAAAATACAACATGGTTAACACACCAGAATGTGTGTTTTCAACCCCTGTTCATACGCTGAGGGCTCTGCCAACTCATGCCAAAAGACACATAATAATGGCAATCAAATGACATGCTGACAGTTTAAGTGTATTCACACATTTATCTGGCTTAAAGGGACACGCTCTGGGATGATTGGTGCAATATTTGACCTACTTTTCCCCATTTGCAAAACCTGTATCATTCTTAATGGGATTGCGTAAGTGTTGATGTATTCATAAGACTAAATCAATACTGATTTCCTAACGACAGCTGTGTTCAGAAACCAACACAAAAATGAACAGCCTCAGCTTTTAAAATCTGAAACAGAGAAAACCAGGATAAAAATTAAGGTAAGAGAAATCCTAATCACAAGTAGCCCAAGAGGTTTGCCTAAGGAAGCAGGCAGAGATATTCAGCTTTGTGCTACCCAGTCCCATTTTTGCTTCTCCATTCTCTGAAGTGGACCAGACGTTGCAAGAGGGTGTCTCAGCATAGAACATGATCGACCTCTCCTTAAAATACTCATAAATACTCCCACACACCCAGAGCTGGCTGCACTTTATGTCCTGCTAGATGCCATCAACAATTTCATTGAAAAAAATGTAAGACATTGTAATGCATCCATACTGGGATCCTGGGGACAATGAGAGGGAAGTAGGCTTGAAGGCGAAGATATATTTATTTTCCCTTCAGCTTGAGTCACATTTCAAGCATTTCTCTGCAACCACAGATATAAGCTTTGCTTGAAAGAGAAAAGAAGCAATTGTTATTTAATCCCTTGCCCTCTAGGAGCCAGGTCTTTAAGAACGTGCCAAGTGTCACAAGATTTGTGACACAATTATTGAACCTAGCCGCATCCTCTGGTACTGTTCCTTTTGCGTGGGTGTCCTTTTGTGCTTGAAAACCTGCCAGGCAGTACGAAAACAAAGGCCCGCTCCATGGCACCTTCGTGTCCCTCAGAGCTGTGTGCACCCATCACCCAGCAGAAGCATCACAGCCACTTTGGAAACGCCGGGCCCTTACGTTATGAAAACCAAGGAGCTCAAGAAGAAGGAAGCCATGGATATCGTGCCCAGACTGTCTGCACCACTTCTTACTTCCTGACAACAAATGATGCTGGCATACTTGCAAAAATTTTGTGATAGATTCTGATGATGCAGCCTAAAGGATAGCTTATAGCAGTGGCACCAAATATCGGTATAGACCATTACAATCCCTTTCAGGCCAGGCAACAGAAAAGGGAAGGAAAACAGGCTAAGCAGTCAATCCCATAGATTCGCTAATGCATTTCATTAGCTGCATCCACACCAGCACCAATAGCTGCAATCCTGTAACTGATTTAACTGCACGCCGTGCGAAGTGCCATAGTAAGCATCTCCCAGTGAATGAGTCAGTGGGCTCCCTAGAAAGCAAAATACAGAGAAACATGGTGCTAATCTATTTACCTATTATGATACCCTAGTATTAGTTACAGCTTATCACCTCAGTAAATCGCTGCCTCTTGTTAGGAAACGTGCTTAAAGGTGCAGCAAACTGTTATTTACTGGCAGACACTGTATTTACAGCCACAAAGACAGGTGAGGAGGAGACAGGACAACAGCTCAGTAATTTCAATGCCTTCTGCTTCCCGGGAGACTGCTGAAGGAGCACAATAGGATTACTGCTTCCTTGCTGCAGTTAAGCTGCAGTAGATAGTTCAATAGGCAGACTGGCAGACCCGTATTTCTTGCTCACTGCAATGAAAACATTAGGAAAAAAGGGAGGAGTTTAATTCAGACAACTAACTGATCAGCACCATCTTGCTAGTTTGTTTTTGTGTCTCAGAAGGAAACACATTTAGCCAAAAATATATTTACAATGTAAGGAAGAAAACAGAATTTTTTCACAGATCATATATATTAATTTTGCACCGCTCTTAAAATCAAATTCCTATTCTTTACATAGAGTATTCCAGGTAAGTGGAATATAGAGCTACCAAGGGCTTTCTATCCTCTTCTGTACAGAGTGTGATCTAAATACAGTTTGTATATGCCATTCAGTGAGATAATTTGGTGGGGTGGGAAGAGAAGCAGGAAAGAGAAGAGGAGAAGAAGAGTGCAAAAAAATAGTTTCTTGGTTATTTTTAAATGTTGCTCTTTCTGTACAGAAAATCTGACACTGTATAGTGTTTGGAAAAAGATATTTAAAATGTTAACTAAACATGCTAAATATGTTGTAGTATTAGAAAACTTACTACAATTGCATTAGAAGGATGGAATCTTTGCCCACAATGTTGGTAAGGTGTAAATCAAACGTTTTCCTCATGTTGTAAAAGCCTCTTTTAGCTTTTTTTTTTTTTTTTTTTTTTTTTTTTTTTGTTAAAGAGGTAGGAAATGGAAAGAGAGGGAGGAGCTGGTCATCCCGACCTATTTCAAGGATTGCTTTCCCTGCAGCTCTCTCTTTATGTACCCTAGCAGAGCCTGGCAGTGGCTAAACTGTCAGGCAGACAGTCAGGGCAGGAATGCAAGGCTGCAAAGGAAATGGCATGTAACTGTCTACAGGAGAGATTCAGAGATCTGTGTTTCCCTTTTCTCTTCTTTCAAAGCACCACCACATGTCCTAACCCTATGACAGACAAGCCCTAGACGAACCTCTGCTCTGTATCTGCCTCAGAGTCAAGACCAGAAGGAGGAGTATCTATAATGCCAATTACAAAGCACCAGTAGCAATTTCTCACAAGTCTGGCTGCCCAACACGGACTCACAGCAGTTCCCAAGGAGTCCATTCCCTCCTCCCAGACCTACCTCTCCAGCTGCTAGTAGATGCTTATTCTGCACACAGTGGTCAATGGCACAGGGCCAGTGCTTGGTCCCATATGTTTACTCCCATCTCATCTCAGGAGGCTTACACCCAAGCTGGCTGCTTTTCTGAAGCAGCTGAGGGCTCTACTTGCTGTTCTCCATCAGGCAAAATCATTAATGTTAGCCTAGACAGTCCAAATAAACAAGTTGGATTAAACAGATTTTATCTGAAGTTAAAAGAACTAATGCAAATCTGCTCCACTAGTTACCCTGCAGTGAGGAGAGCAAGCTGTATCTTTTGTACTACTAGTCTGTACTAGTCCCAGTGACCACACAGCAAATGGTGTGGAACTGACTTCCCCATCAAATCAAAATGGGCAGCTTCCAAACCCTGCTTTGGAAGGCATGAACTGCCCTGCTGATCACAACGGGACACCAAGTCAACAGTCATTGTTCAGCATTGTGAAACAGGGTACTATAGGTGTTTCTACCACTAATACCCAAGTAATGTCCTTTATTGCCAGTGAATACCTTCTCCATTAATATAGCTACAGCAGTGCCCTGCAGAAATAACCAGCTTTGCCCCAGTAGGATTTATAATGTGGTTATGTATTAACATTATAAAATCAAACACTGTGCAGGTTTGCAGCAAAATAGGTAACACAGGGAATGCCTAATTAAAATGAATTAATACCAAAGTAATTAACAGTAATAAAACTCTTACTGCAAACCTGAAAATTATCTAGCATGTGCTTTCAAGGCTACTAGATGTGACAGCATGCACAAATCTGGTCCTGAATATGGGTCCAGCTTGCCTTGGCATATTTTCCAGTCTTCACAAATACCTCTCAACACACACGCATATATATATGCTTCTCCAAAAGATCTTGCCAATTGGAATTGTACATGCTGGAGACAGAAATTTGAATGCTACTATCCTTATCCCATGATTTCAGTTGAACTGGGATTCCCCAGTTTCCTTCTACACTTGCCAAAACTTGGCAGAGCATTTTACCAGATCCGCTACATTAACTTTGAAGTAATACATTACAAAACACAGCAACAATGGCTCAATTTGGCAAGCACAAAATACTCTGCATGGATCCAGATAAAATACGTAAGCATCTCATTTAGGCTTAGCTGTACCCACATTGCTACATCTGAAAACATGTCACATTACAAAGAGAAGACAAAGCTGGTGAAAGGCCACCAACAAGCAAATCTTGGATATGGCTTTCCAAAGGAAATGCACTCCAATAGCACTAGACTGCTTGCTTTCTTGCTCATCCAATTGCTGGTTTCACTGCTTAGGTTTCAAACAACACTGTCTTTCATTACTGCTGGACGGTTTTATTTTGCAATGCCAGTTCTAGTCATCAACAGACTTCGCATAAAATACAGGCATCTAAAAAATGGAAGTGACTCACTTTAACCCATCTTTAGCTGAATTCAAACTGCTGGCCCATAGGTGAGAGGCTCAGTTTCCCTTAATCAATCCCAAGCCCTCCAATTATTCTTGTAGAAACTCCTGAGCTAACACTACCACTAACATCCCAAAGTGGTAGAACAAAAAGAGAACAGAACAGTGGCATTTAACCAGTCTGAACACAGAGAATCCATGCACAGTAAGTATGATGATCAGGGTCTGGAAAAGCAAAAATCTAGTGGATATCTTCAAAAAAGAAAGGAAAAGGAGTAACTGCAGAAGCAGAGGTATAGTTTACTACTGAGAAAAAATAATCCAAACTACTCCAATGGACCAAGAGTAAGTTAAAAAAAACAAGTAACTACCAAAATGGATGTCAGGAACAAATCATGCCACATTTCTGTAACTTCTTCCCACTAGAAGACAAGAGACCTTTAGTATAGATTAGTCTGCTTTTAGTAAGCCTTCAGTGCTGCTTTACGTGACATTCTTACCAATAAACAAGGGAACTACGGTCCAGCTGAATACAGCAGAAAATGGTTGTAAATGTAAGCTTACAGAACTACTAAACAAATGGTCAGTAATAGGAACAAGCATTACTGGATGAGTTTTTGCAGGAGTTTGAAATTACTGAATGTGTAATTTATGGATATCCACAGCACAGATAGGTAAAGGTCTAGAACATATTCTGGGTCAATTTACAGATGGTATGAGCTGGAAAGAAGCATCAGTTTACTGCAGAAATTTAGTGTTGAAATCATCTTGAACATCTGGAGAAGTAGTCTGAAACTACATCCACCAACAACAAGTACAAAGTAAGATACTGCACACCTTCCCAAAAACAGCATGAAATCCAAAGGCAGGAATTATTGGAAGTGGAGCTGAAGGCAGTAGCCGTGCAGAGGGTGAGCCATGCCATGATGCCACAGCAAACCCAACTACCCTAGTGGAAGCCTGGTCTGAAAGATCTGCAGTTCTCCTTTCCCTCTACTGCACCACAATGTGCAGCCACGAAGGGAAGGAAAAGTGATCAGAATGACTAGGAAAAGAACTATCAGTATAATCTGCAAGAAAAGATTGCATGAATTAGAAGTTTTGGTGGGTTTGGTTTAAGTACTTTTTTGGAGAGGGAAGACTGACAGAAGTATGCCAGTGAAGTTAGTAACAAAGCATTATGCATACCCACAGCAGAAACACCAAAATATAATATACAAAGAGACAGAAAAGACACAGGTTAGATATTTGGTGCATCCTAATGCTCTAAAAAGCTTAAGGGGGTAAGCCGAAGACTTTCCATAAACGGAGATGCTGAAGAAAGGTCAGATAAGCACCCAACAATAATGGTATTAGGGATTCTTCAAGGCAAGAGAGGCATGGTATAGATGACTTTATGAAGTGTTTTACAATCAAATGAATCCATTATTGTGAACACAGGAATTTCAATCCAACAGCCTGCACTGGAAAAAATACTTAAATCTGGCTTGTATTCCAAAATGACAAAAAAAATTTAAAAAAAGTAATTAAGATCTCTGCTACAGAGTGGGGGGTTCCTGCAGAAAATGCTGAAGTGGTCACTTGAGTAGAGGTCTTGCTGGCTAAGTTTTAAAGACGAAAGAAACGAAAAGCAGGTGATGTGCTGAAGGTTACACCATTTGTGACAGAAGGAATCCGAGAACAGAGAGGATCATACACCTTCCTCCCTTTGCAAGGAAAAACCACAACCACCACAAGAAAGGGTTACTCCTCTGTGCCCACAGTCTCTGTGCCTGCCAATGGAACAATTTCAAACAACGGTAAAACATCTGGGGAAACTTTCAAGGAGAAAAAAAATTACAAAACTCACACAACCAAAATTTATAGCAGAAATGTGTTTGCAAAGTTAACACTGCAGAGCCAGAACTTCTGAGGACCACAAGCTATTTTATGAACTTTTGCTTCTTGGTTCTGCAGTCTCTCTCTTTATTTCAATTTACATTATTTTACATTTTTATGGCGGAAAAACAAACAAACAAGAAAAGCAATGTTTTATCAGGTATCCTCAGGATTTCAAAATTTTTGTACAATTAGACAATTAGTGTAATACAACTTTTGCCAACTTCTCCAAGTGCTGAAGGAACAAAAAAATTAGTTTTCAAAGTTGAGGGTTGCAAGACCGTTTTTCACACTACACTTAAACAAAAATAAGCTGAAAGTGCTTAGACCCTATCCTTGCACCTTGTTTCTAATTCTGAAAGAAAAATCACAGCTATGTCACAATCTCTGTATGTTGAACATGCAAACAAGTTAAGAACACCAGCAGAGAGAAACGCAGCCTACAGGAGTTTTAAACTTACTTCTGTTTGAACATTACAGAGCAGGCAGATGTGTAAACACTGCAATTTCAAGGCAGTGATGTTTCCCATCTCACTGCCCAGTTAATGTGTGACATTTTGTACCAAAGTCATTACCTGTCTTTTTCGCTGTGTCCCACTCACCCCACAAACTCTATCATCTTCCCTTTACTAGCAACCTGCTCTGCCTCCTCTGGTACTGATCACCTTTACCTGAGAACTGCCTAATTAATCAACATTTAATTAACATACCAAAGTCAAATGCCAAATAATTGTTCCCATGCTGCACTGGGAACTTCGTAACTAATTTGAGCTGGAGAAGGGCTTCTGTACCCTGAAATTTTATTTCCTCTACCTGTGTCTCTTGGATATTTCTCACCTCAAACACTTGTATTAAAGAAGCACACTTTGTGAACTATGGATGCTCTTGTTAAGAAATTCTGAAATCCTTTAAGACAAAACATGTATGAGGTTTATTTTCTTTATTATCAACAAAGCAAAACCAGCAAATCATCCATGCTCAGATTGGTGTAAAATAAGAAATATGTAAATAACCCTGTCCTGATCTTCAGATAATGTTGACTGTATTTTCATGATACAAAGCTCTCAGTAGCAATACTGCCTTCAGGTAGCCCTGCCTTCTGCTATGCCCATGCCCTACCATGGCTTGCACGCTCCTAGCTGTGCTGAAGCATCTCCTTACATCACCTCCTTGTGAACTTGACCAGGATTCTGATCTGAGAGGGTCTTTTAAAAATTTATTTTCCCCTGTTCCTGACATTTATTCCGTTTTGTTTTGTCTTTTTTCCCCCAGGTAGATTAATTTCCTGCTGTGGCTCAGAGTCTGACCACAGCACCAAGGCTACAGCACTCTGCAGAGGCAGAAATCAAGAAGCTGCTTCTCTGCACAGGCAGCAGAAGACATGGCTCTGGCACACATGTATCATGCCTCCATTCAATGAACTGAGCTACAGGTACACAACAGTTTTGAACAGGAGGCTGTTTTGTTTAAAAGCTTAACTACAAACATTAGTTTTTAGACAGATTAGAAATTGCTGTTTCCTTATCCTCGGGGGGGTATTTATAATTCTATATAGGTAGCAATAGGTTACCTACAGAATAGGAGAGAGGTTTAAAAAAAACAATTAGCTGTGTTAATTTTTGTTTTTTACATCCAGCAGAAGTCAGTAGACATTAGAGACCACACTAATTTTTCAGTAGCTTTCTTTTCTGTATGAAAATTANCTCATCCTATGGACATTTACAGAAGAGCAGTCTACCTAAATACTCACAAAGGGCATCTGGCCCCCTCTCCCTGCAGACAAGTGCTGTAATTGCAGGACTAGAGTTCTATAAGATAATGCCATCACTGCTCTTGCTATCTATAAATAACAACTGTGTTTGGACCCAGCCAAGTCAGATGGAAAAGCCGGCCAGCAATACACACACGTGTGCGCATTTGGAAACCCAAATAATTCTAGTAATTTTGCATGAAATAAGATTTCGTTTTCCAGATTTAGTTCTGGTCCATGCACTCTGCAGCTCGCAGAGGACTGCTGTATTTTTTTTTCTCCCCAATACTGTTCTTCTCTCAGAAGCTGCTGACTAGGGCATTAGTGGGGTATTGTGTAAAACCGTATCATGCGCTGCTGCGCAGACAGACTGCTTGGAGCGGCAGACAAGAATCAATTCCTCTGGCAGCTCAGCTAACCCTCCCTCCCATCTCATTGACATCTTATCTCAGCCACTGAAAAGGCGAATGGGCCCGAACGAGGCAGCCTTGGGGAGGGGTAGGCGGGTGAGAAAGGCAGGCAGTCAGCACAGCATGGATGCCACACGCTGCAACAGTTTTCCGAGCCTGCGCTGAAGCGCAGCCTGAGTCTTCACTGCCTCCTGTGAATGTTTCAGGCGCAGGACTGGGATGACAGAGAAAATAATACTAATGACACATGGAACAAGGTTTTATCACCAATTTTCTACAGCAAATCTGTTAGAACAGTGCAAAACATAAATGGGAAATAATTTCATGAGTTGTATGAGACTCCTCAGAGCATTTTGTGGGAAATGACTGGAATACAACCTGACATGACCAATAAAGCCTACAAAAAAGATTGTTTATCCATAAGACATGATCAAGATAAGATTTTCATCTTTGGAAGCTGAGAATGAAGAGAACATACTGAGGAGGAAAGGAGAAAGGAGAAGGGAGGGCAGCGAGGGACCCAGAGGATTTCCCAAGACTTCAAGGCCCTTTAATACTGCACAGCTTTTCACAAGGACAGTGTTTCTGTTTCACAGTCCGTAGAAATGTAGCAGTTTACACCACAACGAAGCAAACATCCCATCTAAATAGCAAACATGTCTATTTCATGTTCATCTGTGCCAGAAGACTCAAAATGGACATCAGAAGATCAAATATTACTGTAAAACACACAGCAAGATGCTATCCAAGCAGACAGTAAATAAAATTCTCCATTTCAGAACCATTTTGGATTAGTTCCTGCTGAAGTCAGTAGAAAAATGCCATAAACAATTTCAGTGGCAGGAAGTTACATTTACACAACCTCTACCAAGCAGATCCTTTGTTTTTAAGTACACCATTTTAAGTGTAACTTTACAAAAGCTAGCTTCTCTTTTACACATTGATAATTACTCTAATGTTAGTCTAGTTGATGAGATTTTGAATTTTAGCAGTGTAAACCAAGAGATTATGTGGGAAAATGGTTAGAATAGAGAGTCAAAACCAAGAAAAATGAGAGCAAAAGATATTATATTATCTTATCATAAAGAAAGGTTGGAGAGATGCATTTATTACCTACAGACTGTGCTTGGCTACTTACTGTCTGGGAGCAATATAAATGGCCTTTCACAAACATGTAAAGACTGTCTCCTTCCATAAGGAACTTGAAAGAAATGCTGTAGAAGTTCAAAACCAAGAGGACAGCAGCAAAAATTTCTCAGGGAAATTAACACAGGGATGTTTTCTGGAAGGAGCTGGTTACTTGAAGGGCTTGAAAGAAACAAGGGTTCTGCAGCCAAGTGTTAGGAAATTTCCTCTAAGGGGAATAAGACTGAAGCAATTTATGAAAATACAAGGGTGAAGGAAGAGGAGGATCCTCAAGAGCAATAGGAACGCAAGGAGCAAGGATGGGCAGAACAAGGAACAGAGCTGAAGCTGCTGTCTGACTGTTTAATGAAAGATAGAATAGGTAATTACCTGGGCTCCAAGAAGGTGTGACTTTTATTTTTTTCCCATCCCACATACTTTTGCCCCTTTATTTCACCTTGAGAAATAATTTCTACTACATTTTCTTCCTGTTTAGAACCAAAGTATATACTTTCCCATGAATGAAAGTCTCCTCTAAGCAAAATTGTCCTAGTTTGGCCAAATTTAAATATGTTCACACAATACTCTGTATCCTGTGTATTGAAATACAAATCCATCTGCATTGGAAAACTCCGGTTTGGCACTATGAAAACTAGAGATTACAGCATTTCAAAATTTTAAATTTTGGATCAGCTAATTGACATTGGAGAAAAAGTTCTCCATTGGAAATGCCCCTGCTCATATACTACACACATAAAGCATCCTTCTACTTCATTATTTGAAATCTTTGGAAAGAAAAAAACTGGCTGATGAAAACATTTGGTTTGTTTTCTCTTGGACTTCACAGTGATTATTAAGGTTGTTCGGAACACCTTCTCCAAAGGCTGCCATGAAAAAAGAAGTGGGGAAGCAGGCAGTGCAGCTTGACTGTGTTTTGGACCAAAAAATTGGTAAAACACCCCTACCTCCACTCCCCATTTTTTAATTCCCTGCACAATATAGTTGTTCTCCTTCTGGCTCCTTCTGAGTAATTTCTGTTCATGTTACTAAGAAAGCCCCACAGAGTCAGTATCACTAGGGAAGAACAAGATGTAGTTTCAACCACAGTTAGCTGACTCTGGCTGCTGCAAAGCCTTTGTTTTCAGAAACGATAAAAACAGCACAAAAAACACTGTGAATTCAGTCTTCAGACACTTTAACTCATGAACCAGGGATATTTGGTGTGGCAAGGTAAGAGCAGACATTGTTTATCTATTGGTATAGCGAGATAATTCCTGAAGGATGGCATTGTAGTTCATTCTACCTTTGCACAATACTTACAGCCATTGATTAGGTCAGAAATGTTACTGATATTTCCAGCAGGAACACGCAAACCTGATGTATCAACACTAATACAAAAACAAACAAGCAAACAAAGAAAAAAGTAAAGGTACTGCTACTTATAATAAAAAAATAAGAGCAGAATATTTTCAAACTACAAAATGCTTCAGCTTTTGGAAAGCAAGACTCAATTCCAAAATATGCACATCTCAATAACTGTCTGTAACAATTATTTAGTAGCAGTATCCTAAATCAGATGTTTTTCAAAGGCAGAGTTGAGCACTGTCATGTGATCAAGACCGCGCAGTTAAGAGATATACATTGTAAACAAAGCATTTCTTTTATCTGCAAGTCACTGATAAACACTAGCTAATCCTCACCTAATCCTGTGAAGAGAACACCATCCTAGTTTCACAAAGGGAGGCTAAGGTAGTGAACTAATCCTTTGGGGAAAATACTCAGGTTAGAATACCAGAGAGACTAGTTATTGTCTAAATGTACACTGAAATCACATCTAGTTGCTCCAGGCTACTGCCTGGTAGGTCTATGTGAAAATTTATGTCAATTTCTGATACATTTCTGCTGCCAAGACTACCTCCGCTCCCTGAGAGACCTTTAGGGTAACTGTAGACAAAAAGGTCAGGAAGGAGAGAATGGGTTTTGACATCAACACAGAAACAGGATTTTCCTATCTATAGAGCAGTGTCTTGAAAGGAGAAAGGAACTGCTCTGGAGGAAGATAATGCCAGTCTTTAAGGACATACATTCACAGTCATCCATAGCATCCTGAAGAGGAGAGGATCAATGCACTTTACATCAAATATGGGATTAGAGCTCAGAGGCTCTTTTCCTAGCCTGGATGCAGACCATTAGACCATGCTAATCTGACAGGAGGAGTTCCTACAAGGCAGCTGGAAAACCTCACAGATTCACGTTGCAGAAAATGAAATGGGGAATCTAAAACCTTTTCGCAAATTCTTGCCCAAGCAAACGTGCCACTGAACGCTAGAGAAAAAACAATACCGAAGTGGCAAAGCTTAACAATCTTCCTTGCCAGGTGTATTTCCAAGCACATGCATGTGCTGGGAAACTGCTTGGCTCTGCAGCCTGTTTGACGCCCGAAGATTGCAATGACTGCACCACTCCAGCAACTTGAGTCAGAACTTTAAATAGAGAAAAGAGGGTTCAAAGCGGAAGCCCAGGATCAAGCAATCAAAGCTTTAAACTGAAACAGTCTAGTTCACTGCAGTATTTATAAAAGGTAGTATCTCAAAGCTTTCATGGAGTACAGACTAAGCCCCTGCTATTACAGACTGGAACAAACTAATAGAGGAGGTATGTTTAAGGAAGCCTTGTCAAGTAAAATTTTATTTCATCCCAGAAAAATCTAGGAACCAAAATCGACAAAAGAATACAACATGGCTAAGCCAATGTGAACAGCTCTGGAAGATAAAAGGGATGCATTTATAAAGGTATAAAGACTTCATGAGGGAAGGCTGGAAGAATGCTACACGATCTATAGCAAACATTACTTACAGTATCATGATGAAACAAGTTTCTGCTGATAGACACTGATTAAAAAAATCAGCACAACCTGGACCTCTGCAGACAACAGAGAGAGAGAAAGCATTGATATGAAACACAGTTACTACACTAATGAGAGGTAAGAACAGAGCAATTAATAAAAATAGTTGCAATCTCTGCAACAGATAGTGCTGTTTCAGACATTCTATGACTGAATTCACAAGGTCTTTACTAAAGATCTCTTCTAGTCAAGGTGAGAAACTATAGTGGATCAGGCTACTGATCTAATGAGTTCAGTATTTTCATTTGTCCTAGGCATTAGAGAAATAGTTCCAAAGTGCTTACTTTGCCAAATGCACCCTGTAGCAGGCAGAGGAATCCTCTCCAGTGTTTGGAAATGCATCAACTCAGAAACTTCAAGTAACAATCTTTCATACAGAACTAAACCCACTTTAATCTCAATCATAATACATGTGCAGGCAATTTATAATTAATCCCCAATGCTAAGCAAACCTTTAAAATACAGGAAACACTCATGTTTTTAGAAAGCAACACTCAATAGTGTTTCATTGAGCACTGGGATTTTTCAAAGTCTTTGTCTATCTGATGATACACTGGAATTAAAAAACCCTCTTCTTTGGGAACCTGCATGCGATCAAGATACAAAAAATGGCTACCTAAACACCACTCCTACAACTATAGGGAGGAACAAGTAGCGTAGAAATTCATCAGACAGCCATAACTGAAGTGCAAAAAACCAGCAGAATTAAGTAGTAAGGTGAAAGAACTAAAAGTATAAATCCGCTCTGCTCTTTGGAAAAGAGACTGGCTCTTCAAGTGCATGTATACTGCATAGCATGACAAGCATATGATTTGGATATGAGCACTCACCAAATACTAATAACTAATAATCACAAATGCCTTAAGGTCAATAAAACAGCACATCTGTGACTGACATTTTTTAATGACAGAAGGAATCAGGATCATTAAAAAAGACCTGTCCAGTGGAATATTAGGAGAGATAGTGCCTAAACCTGGAGAAATCACAAAGCATTTGAAATTGCTATGTTATTGTGTGCTGGCTCACAACTTGGACCACAGGGAAACAGCAGTTTTATCTTGCTTAGTTTAAAACACCATATTAAGGAATGCTTTGGCTATTTCACAGCAATAACAGGACAGGCAAACCCAGGGACACTGACTGCAAGAAGATCATTAGCTCCTGTTACCTTGCTTAAGACATGGCAAACACAACGGGGTAAGCCAAAGACAACTAAAAACAATGTACAAGAAGCATAAAAGTAAGCAGGAGAAAGGACAGACACACTAGGTGAAGGCATGATTTCCATGCACTAAAAAACTCAAGACAGAAATCGGAACAAGGAGGACAACCTGAGGTAGGTTGAGGTGAGATGGGTGTTGTTCTCTTCTCTCAAGTTACTAGTGAAAGAACAACAGAATGGCCTCAGGCAGCACCAGGGGAGATTTAGGCTGGGCACTGTGAACATTTTTTCCACTGAAAGGGTTGTCAGGCTTTGGAACAGGCTGCCCAGGGAGGTGGCTGAGTCATCATTCCAGAATGTCTTTAAAAGCTACACAGATGCAAAATAGGAGAGCAGTGTCTTAATTGTGCTTGGAAACAGCACAAAGACTTGCAGATGTTCACTGGGGAGATCAGGAGAAAAGACCAGGAAAACTATGAGAGAGAAATGGGGGTGGTCAGTGGAAACTGAAAGAATCTCATGTTTCATGAGTTCTCCCATTACCTCTGTGCACGCATGCTACATCCCAATTCAAGAACCTATTGTCCACCAAGGACCAGAAAGGTACGAGCTCCCAACAGGCCCTGGTAGGGGAGAACATCCAGTTCCCACAATACTTACCCCTACCAGCAGGCTGCATGCTGAAAAAAGGCTTGGGCCAGCTCAGGACTGAAAGCAACAATCCAATACATTAACTGCCCAACTCCAACTACTTTCATTAGACCATGGTATTTTTAATATGTGTAGAAGTTACCTGTGGTCATTTCTGATCTCAAAGAATGACTGCACTTATATTGTTGAGGATTTACAATTAATCCAGATTTTCAGTTACTAACAAAACCAAGCTTGACTGGAGACAACTGAACTTAAGAAGACTGAAGTATAAAACCCCACAAACGCTTTGGATATTTGGCAGAAGTTTAATGATACAAGACTCCCCCTCCTCCAACTAAGCAGTTACCATGGTTCAGAAAGCATAAAGATCCCATCTAGATTAGGATAAACTACCATTCCAGCAACTGAAAGTCAAGCCAGAACACAGGCACATCTAAGCTAACCCTCATTACTTTTGCAACAATACCAACAGCCAGAGCTCCAGGCTGTGAGGGAGGGATGTTGAGGGTGCATCCTGATGCATGCACACTTCTAAAGAGCCAACTCAAGAAGTGGAGAAGTAACTGATGGAATAAATAGCACCACAAATTTCTGGAA
Source organism: Psilopogon haemacephalus (assembly GCA_013396835.1). Classification (NCBI taxonomy): domain Eukaryota; kingdom Metazoa; phylum Chordata; class Aves; order Piciformes; family Megalaimidae; genus Psilopogon; species Psilopogon haemacephalus. The sequence continues at coordinate 22,849 of VWZI01004849.1, forward strand.
ATGTAGGTGTTGGTTCATATTACTCAAATAAATTTCAACATCTTTTCTGATATCAAAGCATATAGTAGAAAAATTAAGTATGAAGAATAAAAAACTCCAATCATTTATCTGAACACTTAAAATAGGTATTAGTCCACTACTCAAAAATTAGTATTCCAGTTTGCACAGTAAGCTGCATTCAATTTATAATTACATCAGTTCAACAATAACAAAATGGTCCACCTCTGCAATCTCTCAGCTTCCACACTGCATCAAGTGGGAAATCTCTCATACTTCTGATAGCAGAACATGCAAATGTCTTGACAAGCTTTACAGGACAAAGCATCTGCTAGTGTAAATGCTGTAATTTTTCTGATGGATACAAGTCTGAAATCTAAACCATTATAGCTGATAATATGAACTATTTCTGTTTTCAGTGTGATTTGTAATATAGCTACCAAAAAGGTCTGGACTGGTGCTGCCTGGCTGTGCCTGCTCAGCTGGTAAATTAGGCCAATGCCTGAAACCACTGGTTAGCAGTCAAAGCTGTGAGCAGTTCAAACATGGTCAGCCACAAGGAGGTCTTCTGAGATTTTCTCTTCTAAAGCCAAGGAGGTCCCTTGTGAGCACTTGCAAACCACAGTTATTCAGCTGTGTGTCAACTTAGCCAACTGTGGGTAGATGTTTTTCTTTTAAATGGCAAAAAAACTCTGACAACTTTGCTACTCAAAGACTAGTGTCTTGCCAAACGGGAAACACACTATCTAGAAGGATTTTTTCCCCACAAAGAATGGCCTAGCCTGTTCTCTGAAATACACATCTAGTTTTATATCTCTCTTCCTCTCTCACCTTTTTTTTTCTTTCCCTCTCTTTTTCCCCTTCAGCTACAGATACCTACTTTGTTAAATATTCAACCTGAATTGTTAAAACTCAGCAAAAGGACAAGGACCTAAAAGCAGTGTTATGATGGGAATCGTGAGCTCTAACAATCCTGCCTTTATTAGAAATATACCTGAAACTGAACTTCACTGTTATCACCTGCCCATGTAAGTCTAATTAAAAAATGTTCTGACAACCACTTTAAATCCACAAAGACCAAGTGGTGAAATTATCTTTGTAACTGCTGAAATAATTTTGGTACTACAATGCTGCTTAGGGCATATGGCATAAAACCTTGATAAAGATTCCTGCCTGGCTATTTATTTTAGTCTGTCCTTAGTCATGTCGGCTCTCCTTGACTACAATTAATTTGAAATAAAACAAAAAATCTCCCACAAGACACCAGCTTTCCCTGGTTACAATTTCCTAAGTAATGAAACTCAGCTACTGAAGGATGGACATCCTTTAAGGACTTTTATTTCAACCCCCCTTTTCCTCTCCCCTTCACAGGGTTATGAACTATTATGGTGTATGCTATAATTACAATTCTTAGAGTCACTGGTGCTGGCAGCAATGGGTAATGTTACATATGGTAACATTCCTACTAGCATGCAAAAAACCACTGATTTTCTTTCAAAAAAATTTTTTTTTTAAACAAATGAAAGCTTAGGAATTCATTATACTGACAGAAGTGCTGTTCTTTGACATGACAACCTCTGTTTCACTGAAGAAAAGCTCACAAACAAATACGAACAAATCAACCTCCCCCTCACAGGCTTCTCCTGCCTCATGTGATCACTAATCCATCAGTCTAGTTAACAGAGACCAATGATGCTGGAGACAGTTAGGGTCTTCACACCCACTAAAGCTCAGTCCCCTTATCTGTGCACCAGCAATGGTTCTCAGATGCTACATACTATCATGTGAAAGCCATACACTCCCTCCACTACCAACAGGAACAAGGTCAGTGTCACATCTGAAAGGAGATTGGGATTTGAAACAGCTGCCCCAAGTCAATAAGCAACAGAATGTGAAGCCTTTGTACTGGCTAACGATCCTCTCTCAGGGCTTTACAAGCAACATGGAGAAGAGCTGGGACCATACTAAGTATCCAGCGGTTAAATAATGTAATTTCCTAAGTGCTCTTAATAAGCAGACTATCAGTATTCTGCTTCTCCTGCCGCTGGCTCCCACCTTCATGACCAATGTAACTGCAAAGAGACCAAACGACCCAAGATTTTCCTCCACCTTTTCTTCCTTCTGCCAGTGAGGCCACCAGATACTTCTTGAACTACAGTGCAAATTGGCCCCCTTAATTGTAATAAAATGTATTTTTAAAAAAGTTGCCTCAACCTGCTGGATTGCAATTTTCACTTCTAACAAGTTATTTTAATTTTATATGAGACATCTTTTAATATCTACAGCTCAGGAAACTGGACTTGGCAATGCAGGTGTTGAGAAATGATCGCCAAAGCCTGTAAAAACCATACTGAAATTGATACACACACACTTGTTTTAATGGCCACCTGTAGTTAGAGAACACCTTGTAGTTAAAAACAGATGACATCAGAAGCATTCTATATAAAGGCCACTAAACTTTGTCATCTTACTAGATTTTGCTGCACATGCTTTTTTAAAGTTAGAAATAACAAATTCTCACAAAATGTGCAGTGAAACAGTTTTATTCCTACATGAAATGTCAGGCAGGCTAAACCACAAAAGTATGAATTAGTATCTGGAATAAGTAGTAGGATGAAATGAAATTGAAGCAAGCTGGTACTCTATACCAGATCTCCATTAGATCCAGAAGTTAAAATTAACATCTTTCTAATTAGATCCTGAGGTTACAGAAGGCCATGTACTTGAAGGAGCTGTGTGTTTATTATGTTAACCATCTTCATTTAGGATGAAACTGTGCAATTTTATAGCATTATTTACAAAGTGTAGCAAAAGGTAAAGAATAGCAATCTGAAATATAAATCTGATTCAGCTTTTTTACTTTCTGTTTAAGCATGAGTAGGAAAACAGAGATGCTTTCTTGCCAGAGAGGCTCAGTGGAGCCTTGCTGCCAAGGAAGATGATCTGAAGTACTACTGTAAGACTAGCTAGACAGTGGACATTCAACTGAGGACCTCAGAAGACTTACAGCCTATCATTATATATTTCAAATAACAAAAATAAATACAATAGGCACAGAAAGTGTGTTTTGGAGAACAGCCAGTTATAGCAAAAGTTGCTTTGTTTGCAAGTCCAAAAATACAGCCTCATTCACTCACAAGAGAAGCTATTCATGGACAGAAAGAATACTGCATAATTTGTAGGCCTTTGCAAAGTTTCTCACCCCTTCAAGGTTCCCTTTTCCTAGAAACAGCATGAGCCAGATAGAGCTTTTTTGCCCCCCTGCCAGTCTTGAATATTTTAGGTCTTGTATGAGTGAATCTTAAAGAGCTGTGACACAAAGTTCAATTTAACCAATTGCCAAACAGGAAGGCACTCATTACTCATTTAAAAGCATCCTTTGTGCAAATGACTACAGTAAAGCATGATGAATTAAGAAAAAAAAAGTCCCACTCATTACATGCTCAGAGTCGATCTATCCAGCATGGTGCAAACAGCAAGCAGACAATACTGTCTCCTTTATCTGCTTTCTCAAACTGACCTTGTTGATTGTGAGGCTGTGTACCATATTAATAAATACAGAGGGCAGGGGCAGACAGCTGACTTGCAACAGAACGTCAGCAAAATCCCTGCTTTTACTTTGCCTGCAAAGCTTTTACCGCTGACATAAAACCTGAGTCTTATGAACAGGACATCTGAAAAGTTGTTTCAAGGAGAGATGCACCAATTAATATTTGTTAATATGGATAGTTACAGCACCAGATAAAAGCTTCAAGAGTTCAGTTTACCACATCCCTTGTAATTACAGAGGACATAAATTGTTTATATTTCCACTGGCAACAAGGCAAGCAATGGTAACAAGTGCTGTCCTCCTTCACAGTGCACAGTAGCTGGCCATTTAATCTTACTGCTTCAACAGTGAAACATCTGATGTACGCCAAGCTTAAGAAAACTTAAAAACTTTAAAGGGTTTCAGATCAGTCAACCTTAATTTAACACCCAGAAATATGTAACTGAACATATGATGGAAGTAAACCTCAAATCATCACACAAGGTATCAATGAAGACAAGGCTGAATCGACGCTTGTTCATGTAATTCAACTGCCCTTTTTAAAAGGCTTGGACAAAGCCCCTGGCAATAGACCATCAAGAAACTCAGTAGTACTGGAGTCTGTGGCAAAGAGATCTGTGGAACTTCTTCACAAAAAAGACAAGCAGAATCAAAAATTCTTACTATGACAAACAATTAAGGTGAGTGGAATCAAAATCACATAAAAGATTAAAGGTGTTTACTGTATTCACCCAATCTCTGAAAAAAGAGTTTGAAAGTAAAATGCCAAAATTTGCAGATGATATATTTCTGAGTTAGAAAAAGACAAGATGGGGAAGAAAAAAAAAAAAAGTGTATGGTCAAGTGGATGCCACAGTTTGTTTTGCTTTGATGACTATGACCATTTCCACCAGTTTAAAACATGAGTGACTTCTAAACCTGTACACACTTTCAGGATAAGGACATGGTACACTAAAAAAAATAGATTAAATTGTCAATATATGGTAAAGAATAGAAAAAAGGAGACATAAAAAAGGAAACAGTAATAATACTTTAATTATCGCTGCTTAAGTGAAAGGCTCACTATGCAATCAAATATAGTATATAGTTTTGGTTTCTGTGCCTTAAAAGGTAAGCAAACTGTTAAAAGATTCAGAGATCAGCAAACATGACTGAAGAAACACAGAAACCTGAATGACTAAACAGTAACAATCTGTGTTACTGATACAAACACAGAAACATCAAGTTTCATAGAAAAGGTGTACCTGACAGAAGTGGCTTCAAAACTATGTTACCAGTATTGTGAAACCAATACATATTTTTTACTACTGCTAGTTTCCTCCTGCACACAGCTCAGTCAATATAATTGAAATCCCTATTACAGAGTATTTATGAAGCCAAGAACTGGGTGAAACTCAAAATAAAATTAAGCAGTTGTATGTACATCTGCTCACTGACTTCAGAAAAGATAAATGACATAAACGGACATGAAACATTAGCTCTTGTTCTTAGAAGTATAGCAAGTTTCATATCTTTGTCACAAGTGACATCTATGATCAAAAGTGGAAGAAAAAAAAGGAGTCACTTCCTGAAATGTAGGACACTAATTTCAAAAAAGACCCAGCAATTATTCCTACCTGATGATTCTATTCAACTCTCTTCACAATGGAAGCAACATGTATAAACTTAGTAGTAGTTAGAAAGGCAATAGATTTAGCTCAAAAAAACCAAAACACGCNAAAAGAAAAGTGAATCATATATGCCTGCTGCCTGTACAAAGCACTGAAGCAGTGCATTTTAAATCAATCTGTTCATCCCAGGCTATATGTATATTGGAACAATTATTTGTTTTCCTTTCTCCAATGTTTAGTCATCATAAAAACCATCTACATGAAAACAGCTTATGCTTTACAGTTCTGATGAAGCTCATAAAAAATTAATAGAATGTGAAGAAGGAAACATGATGATGCATAGAGATTATATGTCCAAAAGACAAGAGGTCTCATTGATAATATGCTCCGTTCATTTTCACATCTGAGGCGGCTTTTTTAACTTAAAAGTTGAATTATAAAATGTGCATTAGTGGTTGTTAGCTATCGTGTCAAAACTAAAATGCACATGAATTGAAGAGAGAATTTATTCGATAGATTCTCTTTCATTTATGGCGAAAGGGAAAAAAACAAGTACAGTAAAATAAGCTCCTCTTGCAAAGTCTTGAGCATGCTCAGGAGAACAGCAAAAACTACATTAACTACAGCAAGGATTGGACTTTTTATCTGCTAGGTAGGATTCTAACTAGTTTTCTAGGGTTAAGGGTGCTGACATTTTCCTCTTCATTACATAGCAACTCTTCGGCTTATGGGCAAAGCAGAAGCACAGACCTTTGTATCAGACAATCAGCCTTGCTTTGCACCCCCAGTTCCACATGAGTATGCTTCCTACAGTGGGCATGAGGACTTCACTTAATCATAGGAGCTCATCAAGGAGGCTATACCAACCAAGGTACAGCGCTTATCCCTGTGCTTCACCCTGGAAAGCCAGGTGGGTTATTAAAGAGAGAATCCCGCAGTAAATTTGCTCAAGAGTTTCCTCTGCTCGTCTGGGATTTCTCTGCCTTCTCCCAGCGAACTTACACAGTACCACTCTTTCAAAATTGTGTTGAATTGGGTCAGTGGAGCTATTTTCTGTCTTCCTAGCAGCAGATGCTAAAGTGTATATTAAATTGCTGTCTGATGTCTCACAATACACTATTTCCTCCTAATACCTAAAGAAAAAGAATAAATACACAAGCAGCAGCAACAAATCAGGTTAAATCCAGTGTTTGGAGAATATAGATAGAACTGTGTGTTACAAATCTTTACCTTATGCTATCAATGTGGTCATCAAACTCTGATAAGCAACTACAAAAAGGCCTTTTTAAGGTTCCCTTTTTAATCTTGTCCATTCCAAAACCCATTATGAGAATAGGAAACTATTGTGAACTAATGCTAATTAGGAAGGAGAAATCAAGCACAGGTAGCAAATAATGAGAATCCCATCAATAGTTTAGACTGCATTTGTTTGTCACTATATGTGGTTAAAACAGCAGAAAAATAAAAGGAAGAAAAATATCAGATTCATAATACTAGACTGTTTTCAAAGATGTGCTTCTCCAAACAAAAAATAACCTTCTAGACTTCAGAAATGAGGATAAAATCGAAACAAAAGAACTCCCTAACAGAAGAAACTACAGCCCTCCACTGCACCCATGAAAAGAGATGTTCCACCCTTTACAGTCTTCTGATACACTCCTGGTATCTTAAATAACATCTGTGTAACTCAACAATATATCCTATAACTGCTTTGGGATTTCTTGCTGTAAAGTAGCTGCCTACATGATTACATTTCCAGCTGCCATTTCACTGTAATTTAATGGTAATTCCTTCATGTTTATATTTGATGCTTTTAATACCATTGTTTTCTAAGGTGTTTGGGGAAAGTATTTACCTTCTTGAGTCTGTATGGGTGAAATTCAAGCAAACAAAAAGAGCTGAACGAACTACTCTGCTGTACAGATCATCTACAAAACTAATCTGCATCACTCCTGAAGCATGTTAGTAAGCTGCACACAAGCCACTAAGCTCAAAAAAGGATGGAACCGCAAAAAGTAATGAGTCATAAGGAGACAGACAGAAGCTAAAATGCCAAGCTGATTAAAGATATCCCTTCCATTGACACGGACAGTGAAAGCAATTGTACAGCACATCCTAATTCAGTTCTGTCATACACTGGTTAAGACTACTGGTGTCAAGATTAATCATTTGAATCTTGTTCCAAATCATTCATCTGCTTAGGACATTTTGCTATTGACACCTATCCTTACTATCACATACCTGTTTATTTAAAGAAAAAGAACATATGGCACTAGAGATACTGAGAGAGCAAATGCAGACTAATGGATACAGCTGTCAGACAGGCAAGTCCAGCAGGTACATTTGCCCATCTGCCTATTCACATAGACCAACCACGCTCAGGCCTCACAGACCAACACTGGCCAGGCCCTTCCCTAAGTAAAAGAGAGATTTTGAAAACTTGTTCTCAAACTTGAGGTAGAATTTTGATAACACTTCATAATTCAATTCTTCAATGGTTTTGTAAGCCAAACTTTTCAAAGTCATAAACACTGTTGCCAAATATATGCTCGTAAAGCGAAAAACATACCTGAACTTTGATATTGTTATTAGATACTTGACTTTCCCCTTACTTGTATCTAATATCTTCTTTAACTTAGGGACTTCTTGCTCACCCTGACTGACATCAGATTCAGGTGTGTTGCCTACCTTGGTTTGTGCATTGGCATTTTGTTTTTCCTGTGTCTGTCAATTATTCTGCTAATGTTTTGGGTGTTTTAACTGTTTATTCATGTTACTCCCATATAGCAGATACTGAGCACATTTCACCTAGCCTGAGCATTTTGTAGAATTACAGCTTTAAGGTTTTGCCTGAACTTATATTTTCCCACTTTTTTTTCCTGTTTTCATTGTAACAGAAATTTTAATTGTCATTATCAGAAACTAACAAACTCAGTTTATGATAAACAACTGAATTCTGTAATTACTAAACCCAAAACAAATTACTGATTTGCTTTTACTCTGAAGTGTTATTTCAAGTAACCAGCATGCAGATGAATGCACAAATCATTTTCTAAAGGAAAAACTACCTACAGCAAAATAACCACAGTAACTTCCATTTGGCTCCCTGCTTTGCCCGCTGTTGGTGCGTAGAATAGAATTTCTGAGTTCAGCACAGGCTTCTTCAGATAGGGAAAGTACACTGCCCTGCAAACTGGCTCCTCATGGGGAAAAAAAATCTAGCCTTGTCTTGGGTACTGGGTATGTCAGTCACTGGATTAATTGTAACATCAACAGCCCATTAATGCTGGATTAACAAGATATTTAAATACGTGAAACATGGTATTCCAGACAAGCAATTTTCAAATGCTCAAAATAATGTCTACACTTAAATTGCCACAATATGAAGAGAGGTTGTCCCATGTTACTCTCATTTGATCCAAGTACTGGCTTATTTGTCAAAATCTAAAAAACAAGTAAAAAACCCAAGCCAAACCCCAAAACCCCAACAAATAAAGCTGGAAAGAAGATCAGCACCAGTATTTATCATTGAGTAGATCTTCCAAACACAGTTAAAGACTATCTGGCTGGAAAATCAAACCACATCCATTTTGGTGTAAAAGGAAAAACTGTGTTTTAATTCACCTACTAAAAGCTCACAGATGTGGTTTAGATAAGAGATGCTAAAGTTACAAATATGCCAAATATGCCCCGCGCTGGAGGAGCCTATGAGCCTGCTCTACGACATGAATATGCCTTGCTCTGGCAAGTCCCAGTTTCTTTCCAGAGGGTAGGTCATTGCATGGAAGAGCAAAAAAAAACCAAGCAGCCTTGGGAATACATGAACAACAGTTTTCATTCACGGTATTGTTTGCTGATGACACCAATCTTGGCGGAGTGGCTGACACACCAGAAGGCTGTGCTGCCATTCAGTGAGACTTGGACAGGCTGGAGGATCGGGCAGGAAGACATTTAATTAAACAAGGGCAAGTGTAGAGTCTTGCACCTGGACAGGTATCTGTATAGGTTGGGGACTGACCTTTGGAAGGCACCAAAGGGGAAAAAGATCTGCAGGTCCTAGTGGATGGGAGGTTGACCATGAGCTAGCAATGTGCTCTTGTGGCCAGGAGGGGCAATGTCATTCTGGGGTGTATTAAAAAGGGCGTGGCTAAAAAGTCAAGAGAGGTTCTCCTGCTCCTCTACTCTGCCCTGGTGAGGCTGTACTGGAGAACGGTGTCTAGTTCTGAGACCCCAGTTCAAGAGTGACATAGAACTGCTTGAGAGAGTCCAGTGCAGAGCCACAAAGATGATCAAGGGAATGGAACATCTCTCTTACGAGGAGAGTCTGAGGGAGCTGTGGCTCTTTAGCTTGGAAAACAGGAGACTGAGAGGTGACCTCATCAGTGTTTATCAATATGCAAAAGGTGGGTGCCAGGAGCATTGAGCCAGGCTCTGCTTGGTGATGCCCAATGACAAGGGGCAATGGGTGGAAGTTAAGACACAGAAAGTTTCATGTAAACACGAGGAGGATTTTTTTCACTGTAAGGGTAACAGGACACTGGAACAGGCTGCCCATGGGAGTTGTGGAGTCTCCCTCTCTGGAGATATTCAAAACCCTCCTGGATGCACTCCTCTGTGATCGGGTATGGGTGATCCTGCTCTGGCAGGGGGGGTCGGACTACATGATCTTTTGAGGCCTCTTTCAGACCCTGACATTCTGTGATTCTGAGTATTTTTATACTGAAACCAGGCTGAACTGCTTCTCCAGGAAATTACTGAAGGAAACACAGCTGAGGTTGCTGAAAGAGCAATAGGAGTTTGGATGCATTTTGGTCTACAACTTTGGGCAGCTGCAAATTCAGTGAAAAATAGGTAAGATGTTGCTGTTACTAAAACCATACTCACTTAAACTGAATTTATAGTGCCTTCTTTGAACCTGAAACTCAGAATTAAACTTAAGAGTAGGATGAAGCCCTTTCAGACTGAAACCTTCAAATTACATGAAGGTCTACATCAAACTAATCCTAAAAGTGTGCATTTCCATAATGCCAGAAAGACTCTCATGAATGAGTGTATAACATTTTGGTGTAGTTCACCTGGTTATCAATCTTCAAAACTTGGCATTTTTTTCGCCTACAGAATTTGAAGACATAGACAGGTTTACTGTTGGTTGTGGGTAATCCATGCCACAAAGGCAAATTCTGCTACGAGGAAGAGAAGTGTTCCAGAGACAGCTATAGAAGAATATGCATGAGAGAGTATTTTGAAACAAAGCACCTTAACTAACATCATAAACTGCCAATAAATTTTCATACTAACTACAACTAACTAAAGGCACAATCTGAGTTTAAATATGCAGCATGAGATTGCAACAGAGGATTATCCAGAAAACTGCACTTAGTAAAAAGGTTGGGAAGTTTACATAAGCAATACGAGATGTAGTTCCTTCCAGTATATTTCTTACCTTTTCTATTCCTCATGACCATTTCAACAGATATTCTGCCAGCACAACCAATTTGAAAAGTTTGATATACGTGCCTATTGCAAATCAGGTTTATATCAGCAGAGAAAATGGATCTTGCTGTTCTATAGTTTATCCTGAGTGAAGCAAGCTGCATCAGCAAAAGGCTGCTTCTGCTGTAGAACTGCCCTAGCACTTCTGCTTACATTGCGAGTTGTAAATAAACACAGACCTCAACAACACTTCCATGCTCACACAAGTTTCATGCAGGTAGCCAGGCCAACAGCATCCTGGCCTACATAAGGAATAGTGTGGCCATCAGGAGTAGGGAACTGATTGTGTCCCAGTACTCAGCACTGGTGAGGCTGCACCTTGAATACTGTGTGCAGTTTTGGGCTCCTGACTACAACAAGGACATTAACGTGATGAAGTGTATCCAGAGAAGGGCAACAAAGCTGGTGAAGGGTCTGGAGAACAAGTTTTATGAGGACTGGCTGAGGGAATTTGGATTGTTTAGTCTGAAAAAGAGGGGGTTATAAGGGGAGACCCTATTGCTCTCTAGAATTATCTGAAATGAGGTTGTAGTGAGGTGAGTGTTGGCCTCTTCTCTCTACTATCAACTGATAGAACAGAAGGAAATTGCCTCAAGTTGCTCCAGGGGAGATTTAGATTGGGTATCAGGAAACTTTTTTTTTTTTCCTCCCCTGAAAGGGTGTTCAGGCATTGGAATAGGTTGCCCAGGCAGATGATGCAGTCCCCATCTCTGGAAGTGTTAAAAAAAATGTGCAGACATGGCACTTTGGGACATGGTTTAATGGTCATGCTGGTGTCAGGCTGACAGTTGGACTCGGAAGACCTTTGAGGTCTTTTCCAACCAAAACAATTCTACAATTCTATATGTAGATCTCATGACAGGTGATCTCATCCTCACTCCACAAAACTCCTTAGCTTAATGCCTTTCTTCTATGTTTCAGATAAATTACTGAATCCAAGTAACACACCATCCCCTCAAAGACACATGGTTTCATGCAGTGTAAAGTTTAAATGCAGTGAAGAGTGGTTATATTTTCAGAGCTCAGATTACAATAAAAGAAAAGCATTTGCAGCTGCAGGAAAAGGTGAAGGGGTTGTACAAGGTAGGCAGAAGTTTCTAGCCTGATGGCTACTTTATAGCTGCTGAAGCTTAATTTAATTTTAAACCACCAATAATACCATAATTACCAAATAATCATTTGTTTGGTAACCTTTTCTTTCCCTCTTTCTTCCCTTTCCCCCTCCTTCCTTACAGTACTGTCAAACCAGAACACAGATCTATTCTTTATTCTACAAAAACAGAGCTATATTCCAGCTTTTAAGAGAGAAATTACCATCACGGAGGGAAATCTAATTATGGATTATTTTGCTGCTTCAGTCAATACTGGTGTATGTAGATATTAATACTCATGCAGCATGTAACACAATCTTCAATCTCTAGTGTTATTAGGAAGAAAGAGGGGAGTTAAGGACAGGCCAGAAATATCTTTATTATCAATGAAATCTGTGGCAGAAGCTTCTGGAGAGAGCCACTTAGGTGATTTTTTTTTGTTTGTTTGGTTGGTTTTTTTCCCCCTAGGGTCCTTTATTCATGGAAAATTGATCTCAAAACAGATTAGGCTGTAAACTCCAGTTTCAGATGGTGATAACTGGTAAAAAAATTTCAAATGCCCTAATCTGTTAATCACCTAACTCTGAAAAGGACTTTGAAAATTTTGCTGAATACTGTGAACGAAACTGTACAACAGCTTGAAACGGCATAAACTAGAAGGCTGGCTTCTGGTGACATCACTGATAGAAAACAGAGAGCTCCAATTAGCCTTCAGTTCAAGGTAACAAGCACAGTTTATAGTGGAATTAAAAAAAAAAAAATCAGCTGTTCGACATGTTTTATGAATATCAACAAACACAAGAGATATTTCAGTATAAAGACAATGCCTAATAAGTATTACTTTCACACTAAGACAATCTTTCATATTGCTGTTGGGCAGGCATTTTGACAGTCAGGACACTGCACAAATGCAGATACAGAAGCAAATCCAGAGGCAGCGCAAGAATAAAGATGATCAGAGGGCTGGAGCACCTCTGCTATGAGGACAGGCTGAGAGAGTTGGGGCTTTTCAGCCTGGAGAAGAGAAGGCTTTGAGGAGACATTACAGTAACCTTCCAGTATCTGAAGGGGGCCTACAGGAGGGCTGGGGAGGGACTATTCACAAGGTCTTGTAATGACAGGATGAGGGGGAATGGGTTCAAATTGGCGGAGGGGAGATTTGAACAGGATGTTAGGAAGAAATGCTTCACAGTGTGGGTGGTGAGGCACTGGAGTGGGTTGCCCAGGGACGTTGTGTCTGCTCCCTCCCTGGATCTGTTCAAGGCCAGGCTCGATGAGGTCTTGAGTGACCTGATCTAGTGGGAGGTGTCCCTGCCTGTGGCGAGGGGTTGGAAGTGGATGATCTTCAAACCTAAACCATTCTCTGATTCTATGATAAAGTCCCATTATATATTTTAAAGACGGAGCTGAAAGTAGGCAGAATTGAGTTATAAAGGAAATATGGAAGCTACTACTTAGGACTCCACTAAAGCAAGAAACGTCTAACTTGCATACAGTATTATCTTATGATAAGTCTCTCTCTCACTTGAATAAATTATCTCATTTCAATCTGCTTTGGGTCACCCTGACACCTTTGCAATTTGTACAGCCTTGATTTGATTAAATGACTGGAAAACAAAATGCATATTTCAAGTAAACTATCTGTCATTCAGTGTTTTGGATGACTTCGGTAAATTCTGAGTGTTCATACAATTGTGGCACATGCTCTGGCTACAGGAGAGATACTTATAATTGAGAAGTAGGAAGCCCAAAGTAAACATAGTGGTTACAAAAAACCCATCACAACTGAGAACCCACATTGAGGATTAAATAACTTAAACATTGACAGATGCTCCACTTTACAGTGGTCTGCATCAGCTTTGCTTGACTTGACACTAAGAGCACAGCAGAGAATCAGAACTGATGATTCTGTCCACTGCGGAAGGCTGCTTGCCTGACTGCAAAGCTGCTTTTTCCTTGCTGTTTGATAAAGGCCTACTATGTGATCCAGCTAAATAAACAACAGTAAATTCTGAAAGAAGACATGCATTGCTCCACATTATTTTCCAAGCTGTTGTCACATCTTCACCATTAAAGTAGAAATAGCAAGAGCTCAGGCACTTTCTCTTAAGATAGCTACACAACCTTTAGAACATCCCCTTCCCAGAAGCCAGGCAGAATCTTGTATTTTCACCAACAGGCAGCCACTGCCTGGGACGAGTCATCTCCCTCCACTAAGTAATTAATTCTAATCCACTTTGAACTGTTCCAAAATGCTGGAGACAAATTTTATTCAAAAAGAAAACTGTCAATGACATGTCTGTCACTTGTATCCCCAGACAAGTGCAGAAAACAGTGTAATGTCTGTCTTGCTACCACAAGCTCATAATTTTTGCATCTGCTAGCAACAGCTGATGGATCATCCACTAGACTGTCATGAAGTAAAAATATTAGCCATCAATATACTAAAGCTCTTGGATCAGAAGAGACCGCCCATCTCATGACACTCTTCAGGACTGCCTGATAACTGATTTTGTTCCTACATCTCCATCCCTTCTTCCTTAATGCAGGGGGGGCCCTGGGGGATTTTTGAGATTTGTATGTCAAAGGAAATAGAAGTTCACCTGCAGTTGTAGAAGACTCAGGATTTTGGAACATTCTAGATCAGGATTTAGTACGGAATGTAGCAAAATTAAACAGGAGATACTTTTCCTGGAGGATGGATATTTGTTCATTTGTCATTCCTGCTCAGAGGCAAATTTGTTCCAGCATCTATTTCAACTAACGTCAGTTCAGACAATTTTTAAAAACAACAACAAAATTTGTTTTGTTTATGGGACACACAGTTTAGTAGCAGGTACCACATTTCTCTTACCTTGCTTGACTGACTACATGAGAACAATGGAGGTGCAATTAAAATAAATCTCTATAACAGAAGGTCTTCTTGCTAATGAAATGGCTGCAGTGCATTTCCCTCTATCATGTATCTATAAGGTCTCAAATAAGATACATTTTCCAACAGCAGCATTTAATTTTATTCTCTTTCCTCACCTTTTGTCACCTTGCTGGTGGTAAGAAGCTGAGTATGCTTGTTTTGGCTGGGACAGAGCTAATTTCCTTCATAGTAGCTGCTCTGGTCTGGAAACAGTGTCAGTAATACAGGGATGTTTTCATTACTGTTAAACAATGCTTAGACAGACTCAAGGTCTTCTTTGCACCTCACACCACCCCACCAGTGAGTAGACTGGGATGAGCACAAGAAGCTGAGAGAGAATACAGCTGAGAAAGCTGACCCCAACTGACCAAAGGGATATTCCATGCCATACGATATCATGCTCAGCATATAAAACTGGAGGGAATAAAGAGGAAGGGTGAGGATGTTCAGAGTGGTGGCATTTGTCTTCCCAAGAAACATGATGAAGCCCTGCTTTCCTGGAGATGAATGGATACCTGCCTGTCAATGGGAACAGGTGAATGAATTTCTTGTCTTGCTTGCTTGCATGTACACTTTTTGCTTTTTCTATTACAATGTATTTATCTCAACCCACCAGTTTTCTCACTTTCACCCTTCTGATTCTCTCCCCCACCCTACTAGTGTGGAGTTAGTGAGCAGCTGTGTGGGATTTGGTTGCTGGCTGGGGTTAAACCATGAGACACTGAGTCAGCATGGCAGTGTTTCACAGAAACTAAAGTCATATCACCCTTCATCCAAAAAAACCCAACCAACAGTATTAACAACATTGAAATAATTTGAAGCAAACAGCTTAAATGCAATAGCCTCGCAAAGACAGGAAACTGCTCTGAAGCAGGACTTGGGAAACAGGCTCAGATAAAGTGACTTGCCAAACCCAGCTACAGGCTGTGCATGACATGGTCAAATCACCTCCTCTAGCATGTTTCAATTTCTGTTGGATATGACACATAATCTCTCTCAGTTTAGAAAAACTGCAGAATCTTTCATGGTGTTTGTGACCACTAGCTACCATGTTATAATCACAAGTAGACCAACAATTTACTACAAAACTACTTTCTGCATTTCCACAGATAACTGGAAAGTAACTAGCAAAAGATAAACCATCTTGCATCTCAGGTAGTATTCTCTGCTCAGGATAAAGCATAGAGGTAGTAAATATGAGTAACTGTTCAGTGTTAATACCCTTCCCATGCTCACTCTGCAAAGGACATTTGTTTCCAGAGGTGTCAGTTCAGCACCTCCTGTAAGCACTATGTTGACTCCAACCTCACCCCAAAATAAGTCTGACATTCTCTCCTGATTTGTGTCAGCTGTTGGCACACACGGACTGATTAATGCAAGTAACAAAATAATTCCACTTAAGGAAACAAGTTCCCATTGAACTATCTGCTGAGCTTAATCTACAAGTGTAAGAGAGAAAAGAAGCCACAAGATGACATCTGGAACAGAACTGAGGAGATGCCTCACATAAAGATGCTAAGGAAACAACTTTTTTTCTCCTCAGTTCCAAAAGTATTAATAGGAAGTATAAACAAAACAAGCAAGAAAAAAAAAACATTTCAACCAGGTAAAATGAGTATTCAAGTGGAGGTAAGAAACCAATTTAAACTCTCACAGGATTATAAACACCTTTGACAGGTCTGATAATTCTAAAGGCTTAATTCCATTACAGTATCTGGCAGCCTGCAAGGGCACATTTTACTAGCCATAGGCCACCAGGTCATGATAGATGCTGACAGAAAACATTAAAGGTTAAGTAGATGTAAGACCATAAAACAATGTGCCAACAATGTTAACTAGCAAGTATGGTGCTGTTTGAGAGGATAAAAAAATACAGCTGGGTTTTCCCATCAATTGCAGTCCCACAGAGCCCTAGCAGAATCAGGTGGCAGGGATGGTGAGCACCAAGCATGCTCACAGGACATGAAAATCCTCTTTGCTGTCCAAAATTTAATATGTTAGAATTTATGAAATGCAAGCTAGGGTTAACTGACATTGTGAAAACAGACCTATACAATAGATGTCACCAGTCCTCTTCAGCTGGGAAACACCAGCAGCTGCTGTGCAGCCAGTAGCAGTGGCAGTACCACAAAGGAGCAGCAAGGCGGGAGGTACTCTGGCAACTAAGGTCAGGCAACCTGCAATTGCCTGTGCATAAGGGTATATAACATTTTGACTGTCAAAAGTAGCATTCAGAGCCTCACTGTGATGAGGATCTAAGACAACAGTTAAAACAGTGTAGCAAGACACAATAATTTTGCCTTAAATCCCTTGCAAAGTTACTCCAGAACAGTGTGTAGTCACTGCAGGTGGTAACACACTTCAGCTCTACCTGAGTGCCATAATCAGTTAACTTACTCCATTTGTTAGACATAAAACCTAGTACTTCACATTCCAAACTAACATAAAGTAAGGTATCACACAAATCATTGCTTGTGTGCCTGAAAATGCTTGAAATCTGCCCTGCATACTCTCCTCTACATGGCACTATGAGGATATTCACAAACCTATCTTTATGTTTTTCTTTCCTAGAAGAGCTCCTCTGAGTGACATCTATCTGGATAATAAATTGCAAATAGCACAAACAATTACATTAAATGCTGTTTGATATGTAAGGGGAAGGGAGTTGACTACTGACCAAATCTGACATACAAACAGCCTGTTAATTTGTCACCAAGCCAAAACAAATGGAATGGGCTGGCTACAGGTACAGGTAAATGCCTCATAAATAGACATCAATAAATCATTTAGCCCTCTCTAACATTTTAGATTGCAGACATTTAACAAGAAGGACATTTTGGCAACATGATTATTGAATGCTTCCAGTGAGCCATTTGAGATGAACACTTAAGGCTTTAAAAATTTCTTTTCCTGATCTCTTGTAACCTACTTTTAACAGAAATCATACACTTTATCTTCTTTTCTTTCTATTGCAAAATATGTAATCCAAATTATGGGGCATTGCATACTAATGACTGACTAACTCTTCCAGTCCAAAACTCTACAAAAGAATAAATCCCCATATGATATTTTTTGGTATATGTACAAAAAAGTATCTTGCTGAATGTCAATCAAGCCAGAAACCCTACATTCTAATTTTACTGAAAGTGTCTGTATGGAAGGGTGAAAAAAGTGCGTCATCAGGTACGAAACATATTCCTTACAAGTAAAATCACTTCATCCTCATAATTTTCCATCTCAAGTGCTTCTTCAAAAAGCCAGCTACTGGTTATCTCCTCTTTCTGCTCAAGCACCTTCTGCTGGGCTGTTTTACTATGAAAAGCCACAGATAATAACAAACAAAAGCCTAACTGTGTGTTCAGAAGAAGGCCACCTTCATATTAAAACCAGAAACACAATACACAGGGACCATCTATGCTAGTATTTTCCAAAGAGCTTAGAAGTGTATTCAAGTCATAAAGTCATTTAGGAGAAAGATTGAGATCTTTTGCTTTCTAATGTACTAGGACCTTATAAATGCTTACACTAAGATTTCTGGTTTTAACCTGCTTCTAATGCAGCTCTGTCTAATGAAGCCTGTTTCTTGACAGCCACCAATTACTTTAGTTAGTAACTTTAAGGACCTTCCAGGTAAACTAGCCAATTAAGGAACTGTAGTATTTCCACCCTGAGGAGTAGTTAGATAACATATACAACCATTGGAAAGCTGACCGGAACCGCAGAATTTAACAGTTCTTGTCTACGTGCAAGAAGATGATGTGGTTTAGAAGCTTCTTCCAGACTAACCTCCCAATTGACCTATTGCCAGAAAAACACCAGGAATGCATATGGATGAAAAGGAAAGAAGGAACGTGAAGGACTGGTGATAACTTCCAAGCATACGCTGTTTTATTACAGCTAGGGTAGGAGTTTTCACACACAACCAATATGACGGCCAAGCACACTGACAAACATGCATTATAAATCAGAGCCAACAGCTGCATCTGGACAAAACTCCAGTTATGGCACCAAAGTTCACTAAAGGTATTGTGAAACACCAAAACCCACAAAGGGTGACACAATGCTATGGCACATCTGTCTGAGCAGGAAGGTTGGAGTTAAAACTTATCAACAGCAACAAAACGAGAATGTTGAGAAATAACCACAGTGGACCCCATTAACAGAACCAGGGAGTTCTACAAGCTGCTCAAGGCAGTCAAATAACACACTGTGATCAATAGAATCAAATACCACTGGCAGATCAAGCAGGATCAAGAGTACATAAGCCACTGCAATCTGTATGAATAAGTAAATCATGACAGGCTCCTCTGAAAGCTGAGGTGTTAGGGCAATGCTTGAAAAACTCAACTTTCTTGAACAGTAGGTAAGACAGAAAAGTAAAAGTACAGTTAACAACCTTCTTTGAAGTCTGTCTAGAATATGGATAAGTGCAACAAGTAAGTGGCAAAATAAATACAGTATTTTTTTCTTTTCCTAATACTTCCTAACACAGAAATAAAGTCATTAGCAAAATGTTAAATATATTAAGCCATTAAACAAGAAGTCAGTATAGCTGGTTAGCAGAGCTGAGTACTGAAAAAAAGTCATATGACCATCTTCTATGAGCTCTCTCTGTTACCTTCTTGGGCCTGAGTAAGAAAACATACCCACAAATAAGTAAAGGAGTGATTTCTTTTACGACCATCTCTGGTTGCCCCAGTTCTGCTTTTGCTGAAACTTCATGCATTTAATTTGTCACTAAGTTAGGTCAGAATTATTTTGAAAATCCAGTGAAAATAGTTTTAATAAGTACATGAAAGAAGGAGCCTGTCCAGGTACTTCAGCATTAAACCCAAACAAAATTCTAACGACCTTGTATTTACCAGCAACTCTGCGGTTTTGTCCGCTTCCAGAATGTCAATGTAGACAAGAGTCCAGCTTGCCTATCTCCTGAAATTTAGGGGATTTAAAAGATATAAGGGGCACTGAGGGGCTTAAGAAGTGCCCAAAGAATGCAAAGTACCTAGAAGAAAATACAGTTAGAGGATTAACATGTATTAATCCAACTGTTGAGAGCTGTACTTCAGTTTATAATAAACAATTAGGATCTTTGCTAAGTGTGTGAACATTTTATTGGTACTAATTAGACAACTGAGAACAAAATTAACCTGTTGTTTGGGTTTTTTGGGGCTTTTTTGTCCCTTCTGTAATAGGTAATACTATCATTGGTTGCACTGGATTACTGTCAAGAGAAGCTAAGAACCTGTACAAGCTAAGAATCAGGATTAGTAACACACTCCAGAGAATTCAAGCCATTTGGAGAATGATCCAAGTCAAGAACTGGAGAAATGTATAATATTTATTAGAGGTAGGCCTCCCACATTGCTGAAGTAATTATTGTCACAGTGTCACTCATTTTATTTTCTAACTATGCCTTGTCTTAACTTTAAGGAGAAAATTCTTCAAGGAACCTCTAGTTAAAAGTGTGGGAAATAACCAATGTTCTTTCTGGGCTTCTTGTCTCTTTACTGAATCCTCAGTGAAAGAGCCTACAAATGCGCCAGACTGGTTGGCTGCTTTCTTGCGGATGACAAACAGGTGCACACTCTTCAGTGTGCCTTAAAAGCTACTACAGCTTTGCTTTATTGTTCACTGGTGTACCTCTGATAATTACTGAAACATCCATTTCATGTGAAGACTAGCTCGTCCTTTAAGTTTTTGGTCAGTGATTTCAAGTTGTTCCAATATATACACCTAAATATACTTTTGATAAGGTATTTTAGAAGCAGCTATACCTGCGGAGATTTTTATTCCCAACCTGCCATTAAAAAAGTGAACAAGATAATACACACCATAGTTTTTTTCAGTGTGTTAACTTTTAGCTATTTTTATAAGGATCTGATTGTTTTGGTTACTCCAAAGAAATTACCATTAATTCCACACTACAGTGAAACAGAGGCAATGCCTAGTGTTTTTCTGACTGAACTTTCTGGTTTCATTTGGAAAGGCAGTAGTACTAGGAAAATCATTGCTTAGAGGCAACTTAAGAGAACAGGCAACATGGTCATTTGTTACAGTAACATTAAAAAAAAACCCATATGCTGTCCCCTTCAAGGTATCAAGAGGTAGTAAACCATTCACCCAGCCTGCACAGGTATCCATGTGACCCAGCTAGGCTTCTAATACTCTGATTATGCAGCTCTATATTGTATAGCTCTGAACTACAACACAGCAACAGCTGAGCAGTGCTGGCAGGAAGCTGCTCCACCTTCTACCCCCACACTCCCTGAGCAAAAACCTTGCTGTCCCACTGCTTACGCAAGCAGTTCCATGCTGGTTTGTTAACAGTAGCCTTTTCTGCTTGTTCCATCCAAGACGAAACATAAGTTCCACTCCCAAGAGCAGCTTCAGAGGAACATATTTCCTGTGGCAGCCTCTGTTCTCAAACTGAGAGTAACAAAACCAGACAGAAGATTCACTGAAATCTCTGGAACATCATTTTAGCAATGTTCCACAAAGTACGGTTTTGTGTTTATTTGCTTTCTACTGGTTAGATTCTTCCCTCATTCACTCTTTTGCTGTTTAATGTAACATTCTGTCTTTTGTTGTAAGAGAAAATAATTTAAACTTTAAAATCCTACAAAATGACAGTTTGTTGGCTGCACTCTAGTAAAGATTTCTTGTTGCTACTGAGTAGGAACATTCCTTTTGCAGGTGTCCTGGTCATGCAGCAGACTTGCATTGTCACAGCCCCAGCGACAGCTGAGGATACCACGGGAACTTTCATGTCCTCAGCTTACCTTTTGACATAGAAAAACACTATTCTCTTGTCTGAGTTACACATCTTATAATTTGGGGTCTTTGGGTGAGTGGGACTGCTCTGTCAGACCAATCTCTCTAAATTATCTCACTGCAACTAATACAGTACCTGTTACTACAGGTACTGTATGCAGTTTGTTTAATTGCGTCTGAAGTATCCTATTATTCTCTCACTGTCAGTTTGGATGCTGCTTTTCTTTGTTTTGTAACCAACAGCTGTTCCTCTGCACTACATGGGAAAAAACTTGGGTGTTCCTGGAGCATCCAACATAAGGGCTCCAGCATGAAATGCTGCTTTTGCCACAAGCAGTACCAGTAAGAGTGCCTGTGTTACACTGGAGTATAAACAGAGCAAGGTTTCTGTCAGGACTACTGACACACTGATACACTGGTTTTACATTTGCACACATTCTATTACAACCTACACCAGATTAAAAGCTTAAGACTAAGTTTCAAACCGCACAACCAGTATCTTGCGTGTTCAGATGACTTCTTTCCTAGCAAAATTTCACTACATTTGCAGATGTATTTCTCCAGATATTTTCTGAAGGCTTCTCCAAAGAAGGGATGGAAGTTGGGCAGGTGGGAATCAAACTGATGTTAAGTAATTTTTTAACATATAACTTTAACGTAAATTCAAAACCAAACCTTTGGTTAACATTCTTCTCTTGGATTGAACTCAAACTGAAGTGCTACTGGATGAGTTTTTCTGAAGTAAATTTACATAAACCCAAAGGTTTGTTTGCAAGTTCTGTTGCACTTTAACTGCCATCTTGATTTAAGTGCTGAGCAAAAAGAGGAACAAAATCCCATGAAGCAGATCAGTGACACCATGAAGGAAACATGCTTTTGCTCCACTGAGAAGAGCTTCTACTTTTATGCATGCTTAGCTCCTGATAATTACTTTCTTTACTGGTATAACTGTAACAAAGTTCTAATCTTAATGAGGAAAAACATAAGGAACTATTAGGTAACTCAGAGCCATTTTAGTTGGATCTTAATTTTATGTACTTCCATTTCCAGGTAGTGTTTCAGACATTCTAATTGTTTTTCTTAGGTCAGACTACCCAAATGACCTGGTAATCTTAACCTGATTGAGACATGACCTATTGAAAAAAAATCTGTCTTTGCAGTACCTTTTCTCTCCAGAATCTACAGATCTAAAGAACAAAAGTAATCATCCGTAGTTTTACAAGAAAAGGTAAGTTGTTGTCAAAAATGGGGGTTCAAACTGGCCAGGTAATCCTATGAGATGTGTCTAGAGAGAGCATTTACTTCATCAAAAGTTGACAGATACTACAGGATTTTCAGCTGGATTATATAATGAGCTCACCTGAACTCAGGAGAAGTAGTGAAGTCAACACTTGTTAGGACAACGTCAGTGGACACAGGATCACTGACACTACTTTAGGCAAAGTCTACTTCACCTTAGTCTGCAATTTTACTGGTTAAGAGCTGCTATCTTGCAATGCCAAGTCTCTTTGCTCAATCAACCACACTGTCAGTGTCTGAGTTGCAAATGCTGAAGCTGTATAGGTTTCTTGTATTTAATTTTTACTGTACATCAACATGTGCCGTTTATTTGTTTTTATGTTACTTGCTTTAATCCAAGTAACTAAAACAAAAAATAAGGCAACATCCCAAATTCTAGTCTGGTGTCACTAGTCTGAAACTTTCTGAAAATTCCATAAACCACAAGTATATTAAACTCTCTTTTAAATTTTTCACACAGGAAAAGTGATAAATACTTGTTACTACTCAACACAAGGGGCAAAAAACTTGAAACTTGAATATTCCAAACTGCCACTGATGCTAATACTTCTTTGGCATCATCTTTGAAATCACTTTCTACAGATGTGAGTTCTGCGAGGCAAGGTCTTTATAAAGACAGAAAAAATGAAATGGTGGCAGCAGTATTGTCAACTGCTGCTTGCAGAACAGTTTGTCACATTTTGACAGTGCCAGACAGGCTGAAGTTGGAGAAAATGCCACTGATAACTGCTGTTGCCTTTTGGTTTTATGACTGCGGATACAATAAGCAAGATTCTTGTAAAATGCAAATAGTTCACCTCTAAAATAGAAAGATGGTAAAGTCCAGCTACATTATCAAACTGTGAATTTCCTTCTCGCATCCCCAAATCTCTTAAGGGGCAACGGTGGCCGTGGGCAAACCATCTGCAGTTTGCCGGTGGAGCCTGGCTGCCAGCCCCTCTGACAAGATGCAGCAGCGCCTTACCCACAATGCACCCACCCTGCCGCTGGCACACACACACGCACACACTCACACCACACGCACACCCTCGCACACACGCACTCCCGGGCGGGCTGAGGCGAGCACAGACACGCACGTCCCCACTTACACACGGACGCTTTCCCCTACACCCCCCTCCCCCCGCAAAGAACCAACTTACCCACAAGTTACATTTCATTCAAAAAGCCTAGTCTTCCTCTGCTCCCCCTCCTCCGCTCGCCTGCCTCTCTGCTGCTGCAGAAAAAGGCCACATATGTCTGCAAACACTTCTAGGCAGAAACCAGCCCGTGCAGAACAAAGACAGCCGGGGTTGCCTTCATCTCAGCACAAGGCAGCCAGTAGCTATTTCCAAGCTTGTTCGCTCTCCCCGCTCTGAGGGCACCCTGCTCTGTTTCTCCCTCTCTCTCTCTCCTCTTTGCCTGTCCAGCTACTGCACAACACACATCAATTATTCATTGCTTGTCTCCCGGTTTCCAGGCAAAACCAATCACAGATGGAGTCTTGCTAATGGGCTCATGCCGTACTTGCCAACAGGCTATTTGTGCTCAAGCTACAACCCTCTAGAGACAATAAAGAGAATCAGGTTAAGCTTTAAAACTTCACACGTACGCGAACAGACCTAAAACGGTAATATACATGTAAGCATCCCTATGACATTGCTTAGGAGTACGTCTTCAGCGCACAGCACGGCAGAAGGCTGCTTTAAATCTTTTGAAAGGGTTTTACGAAAATCAAACACTCAGAAAAATCTCACCTCAGCTGCATGTTACTGATATTGATGGTTTTCTTTTCTGCCTCTAGTGATCCATCTCTTGCTTTCCCCTTACACCTCTCCCTCTGTCTCTCATACTCAAGCACGCACGCACACGCACACATACACACGCAGCCACAGTCACTTTGCCAGAAGGAAGAGAAAGAGAGAAGGGAGAAAAAAAAAAAAAAAAAAAAGGGAAAAAAAAAAAAAAAAAAAAAGAAACCACCAGGCAGCTCACATTTCAAACTTGCAAGGAGGGGTGGTGCTTAAAACGCTAGGACAAAGCCTCTGTCTCTGGCATCCAGCCAAAATACTAAAATAAATCCCTTCGATCAATTAATTGGAAACAACACTTGTTCCACACCGCATCACAAACCATTAAGGTCACTAAGGCTGAAAAGTCTTTAGATTTGGGAAATCTTACACACTTGTTTCCCCCCCTAGCTTGTTTGCTGAATGCTGTTGACTAAATCCATCCAACTACTCAGGCTAATTAGCGGCCGGGGCAGTCTCGGCGGCGGAGTAGCGCCCGGGGCGGGCGGCCCCCGCGGCCGGGAGTTTCCTTCCGGACCGGCGCCGCCCCGCGCCGGAGCTACCAGCGCGGCTGCGGTGGGGCGGACCAGGCCCGCGGCGGGAGGGGAGGTGCTGGCTGCAGGCCCGAGGGAATCAGCGTCCGTCGCTCAGTCCGCGTCAGCGCGGCGCTCCCGCTTGGCCGAGCTGCAGGAACTGTCCCTTGGCCGCGCTGGGAAACTGAGGCACGCAGGCGGGGCGTTGCGGGCTATCGGCTAAAGTCACTGCCACCAGCGGGTCGGCCTGGCCTGGGCCGCTTTTCCAGGTTGTTTTTTAAAAGAGCTCAGCCCTTCCCCGCAGCCGGCCGCCCTTTGCTCGCAACCGCATTCCCTCTTCCCACGCCGCTGCGCATCCAGCGCTGCCCATCAAGGTGGGAGCAAGCTTCTAGGATCGGCCAGGTACAGCCAGGGGTGGACAGTGGAGTCTCAGAGACAAATGAAAAGAACCAACCAAACAGGAAGCTAATGTGACAAATTTCTTGCTCCCTCTCAGAGGGAAAAGTGGCAGTTTAAGTTGTGGCCAGCCGAGCACCAGCCTTTTCCTGCCAGCCTCCTGCGGTGGGGAGCCACTTCCTTCCCCGACACAACCTGCACAAAGCCACCTCCACCTCTTAAAGGCGCACCCGGCCCCTCTGCAGTGAAGCTGGCCTGCAGGGTTCTGTGAAAAACAGACTGAATGGGAACAATAATAAAGGAGAACTTGGGAACAAAAAAAAAAAAAAATCTGTCTCTACAGCAAAATTCCTTTCAGTGGAAAAAAAAAAAAAAGGCCTCAGCTTTCCTTGCCATGCTTACAGCCACTTAACTGTGCTTGGCAAACACCTTAGCAGAGAGAGTCTGCAACATGACAGATAGGAGCAGCAAACTATCACAGATATCAAAGAGCAGCTCTTCTCTGAAAAACGACTCCACAAAAAAGCATTGTCAGATTTCATGCTCATTTTTTCCCAGAGAAATCCACTTCAAACAAGTAAAAGGTATGTGTGCTTTTCACCTAACCTCCACTCCTGATGGAGCTCAAGGTCAGCCTGTCAGACAGGGTTATGCCTTCCTCTTCTCAGCCATCAGACTAAGCCGTACTGCAAAACAAACCCTAGGTAATACTTGTGCAATATCAGAGCTCTGAAAGACAGACTGAAAGAAGACTTAACAAGATGGCTGCTACAGGTGGTACAAAACAAGGGCTTGGCATCCAAAGCCCACAGTCCATAGAGTGTGGGCAAGCCTTTGGCTAGGGCCTCACAGAGATTGCAGTGGACCCACAGGGGTTGCTGGCACAAAACCCTTACACAAAATTAAGTTTTTGCTGAAGTTCATCAAATTTAGGATTCACAAAAGAAGAGAATCTCATGTGGCTGTTTTTATTGTTTTTCATCGTTGATGGATACTTTAAGTAGCTGTAAATTAATATAGTCAGGCTAGCAAAATTGATCATAACAAGCACAAGTTTGAGAGGACTGGCAAAGCAGTACAAGAAGTATGTTGAGAATCCCAAATAGAGACAAAATTCCCTACTAACACAACTGCAGTGAGTTCAGACTTGATGCATGTGCATGAACTCTCTGACTACACCTCTATGTAAATTCTAGACACAGAATATACATTTTTGTTCTTGTTTCAGGTTTTACTGCATTTGCAAAATACTCACAAAGATTGTAATCAGGGCGTTACTTTGTATTTCAATGTAACACACAAAGCAACAACAAAAACTCAGGCAGTTGTGAGGTCTCAAATAGTGAGACTGGTTCCTTCCTCATACAAACCTCAATGAGCTCTTTTTTTCTGAGGCGGGGTGGGGGAAAGGTAATTTAATTATTTCTGTCGAGAAAACTCGTATTTCCCAGTATCCTATGTTTCCCCCTAGAACTACCACGGTAAGTAAAAGGATTGCTTTTTCCTGCTTCCTCTGCAATTAAATGCTCTTTCTAGTCTATCAGTCTAAGTTTCTCTTTGAAGCTGCCTGTCTTTTCAGCGGAAGTGGTTTAGAGTAGACAAATCACTTATCTAAAAATTATGTACTTACTTCTCCTTTGACAAATCTTCAGCAGGTTTCTAATCCCACCCTGCCACTTGAAATATCACTTTCTGTGATGACATTTGAGTCACAGTTGTCAGATGCATCAGGCTCTGTAGTTAAATGGATTAAATCACACTTCATAGCATGCACTATTTTGAAGAAGGAGTGGTTTATCATTTGTAGAAATTAATCATAACAGTTTTTTCTCTAGGGCAAATTCCCAATAATTTTTAAAGATTACTATGTTTAAGCCCCACTGACAGCAGTATGTCAAATTACATCACAAGGAAGGTTATCTCAGGCAATGATAACTATTAAGACTCACTAAAGATATCTGCTACTGGGAGAAGCAGGTCCATACTGGGAAGCAGCTTTTAAATGCAGAGGTGGGAAAGCAGACTGGCTGTGCTTTGTGCATCTCTATGAAGGCCCCAGGGATCCCAGCTGTCTGGTGCTGTGCTTGCCCACTCACATCCTGAGTGGTTGCTCTCCCACAGGGCCAGTGAGAAGCTCAGCTCCACAGGGAAGGGGAGACAGAGGCTTGGGGCACTGTTCAGTCCTGTAGGCAGGAAAGAGGAGACACTTACTTGGGACACCTCTAGCTGATTAAGAGAAGGACTTGAAAGATTTGTCTGAGAAATCCCATTAACCTTGAAACAGGAGGCAGTGTTTGCCTCGTTAATGTATTACAGATATTATTGGTATTACCGATCAGAA
This sequence comes from Psilopogon haemacephalus, assembly GCA_013396835.1. Classification (NCBI taxonomy): domain Eukaryota; kingdom Metazoa; phylum Chordata; class Aves; order Piciformes; family Megalaimidae; genus Psilopogon; species Psilopogon haemacephalus. Next base: position 50,610 of record VWZI01004849.1, read on the forward strand.
TTCTCCCAAATCTTAATCCTGTCAGTCACTGTTTGGCTCAAATCACAACCAGTACATCTGTATCGGACTGCTCTTTTCTTTCTGTGACAAGACACTTCTTTCTCAAGGAGTGTTGTTCTTAAAAAATCCAAAGTTTATCCTTAAGTCATGGCGGTGTAACAGACCTGTATGTCTATGAAACAACGATTTTTATGGTGAACAAGACAATGATGTGGACAGATTTCTATGTTCAGGTGCCCCTAATTGCTCAACATAAATGGCACAATGCTTATCTTCCATTAGTGAGATAGCGTTTGGGTGTAATTTTTGCTTCTCTCCTTTCTTTGTCTCTCTCTGGTGACATTGCAAAAGTGAACCAAATACACAAACACTTGTAATAAAGTCGAGATCACCAAGAGGAAAAGAATGAAATGTTGCAGAGTGGTAGAGATCAAATCCACCATTTGGATGCTTCAGTATTGAGTAGGTTGTACAAGACGTGACATCACCATGTTCCACTGTAATTTCATTATGAGATGTGTGCGGAGGAAAGAGTAGAAAAGTTGTTTAGAGAAAGAAAATGTAAGACTAAAGAAATTCTCTTCAATTAGCCATAATACCAATTATTGCCTATTGAGTCATAATATAACCCCTTTATCAATGCAAATTTTCTATGATCAAAGACTTAAAAGTTTATATTAGTGACCAATCTTTATTCATTAAGAGTTTTGCTGCATTGCTGCACACAGCAGGGTAGTTCCTTAGAACTTTTGTCTAAGGCAGGTTATTTGCCCAAGAATTAGTTCCATGGGTAAGTATATATTTTACTATTGATTCAAAGTATTAGAAAAACTCTTTAGAAAGCTCACAATTACATAGCTGAAATACACAGAATGCGTATATCAGTGGCATTGAGGATTTTCCCTCATATTTCACAGTAAGTTAAATCAGTCAAAGCTGTTATAAATCACAGAGCTGCATCCCCGTCAGAAGCCAACCATGTACTTTGAGGGAGGGCAGGGGAATCCTTTGACTCTGCATTGTATCTTTCATGCATGACCCATTTTCACTGGAATCGAAGCAACTCCATCCAGAGAGAGGAAAACCTAGTGTAAAAAGCAAACCAGAAAAGGCTTTTGTGTGGTTTAGCCCTGTCTTGTTAAGTTAAAGATTACTATACTGCAGAGATTACTTAGGCTTTCGTCTCCCTTGTCAAGCTTTATAAAACAAAAATGGGAAAGTTACAAAATATAACAAGTCAGCATTTCCTTTTCTCCTGCTACTCCTGGCCACTTGTTTGCATGTGCCCTTATGTTTTGATGGAGCCTCTGAACTGTACTAAACACTCAAACACTGAATGCTGTTTTGGATGCACACAACTATTGGACAAAACCACTCAAAACCTTCTAAAGAAAGGTTACAGCCTATTTAACTTCAAGACCATGGCTTGAGTACTTGTTACCATTACGAAATATTTTACCTTCAAACCTATGAAGTCTCTAGATAAGTTGTAGGCACTGCAATGAAAAATACCTATCAATTGCAATAATCTTTGGCAAAGGAGGTCTACCTTAAATCCAATGCAAAGTTGCAATTTTCTCATATCTATTTCCTTCTATGCTCCCTTTAAGTAAACATCTTTATCATGTGCAGGAAAACAAAAATATCTATAAAATTACAATGAAATGAGGGGGAAACACTTTCAGAATTAAATCCACACATTCATCATGTTCATTATCTTTGGTTCCCTTCATAGTTATACTTTTACAGAAAACTGAGAAGCACAAGTAACCAAACCATGCAGATATGAACAATGAGGTGCACTAAGAAAAACTCACATCTGTATGACAGGATGACAGTCAGGAGAGGCTTTTCAAAACTAAAACAAACTATAAAACAGCCACTGTACTAGTGGTTGCATCAGTTCAGAGTTGTCTCCAGCAGTATTTCACTTCCAACAAAGCTACTGCAGCTGGCTCTTCCCACCCCAACCTGTCAGCTAAGCAATTCTAAAGAGAGATGGAACACAGTCCACCTGTGATTAGTATAAACAGCAAAATAAATACAATAAATATTTTTTTAACTGCTTTTGTGATATAGGAGCTTTTTTGGTTTTCAAAATTTCAAATATACCTTAACTTTACTTCCATTCAAACTCTCTGGTAAACTGGAGCATGACACAAATGTCTTAGCGTTCATTTCCACTTTCAGTGGCTCTTTTGGCACCTGGGCTGGAGTTCATGACTTTTCTTCTAGCAGATTAGACAGAAATGGAAATTAAATGAAGACCTCTCTCCACTAAAATTTCAGCTTGGTCATATGAATTAAAACAAAAAAATCTGTATTTTTCACTAACTTTTTATTAAATATTTTTATGCCATGTCTTTCAAACTTCCCCATTTTCTTCAGATAGTGTAGACATTTTTAGCTTGCTACCACTTTGGGGGAATATCTGATCAAATGTTCCTTTACATTTCTGTCCAATCTCTTAGAATTCACATATTTTGCAAAGGACTAAAATCTTTGTTACACACAAAACAAGACTTTAAAATGTAATGAGGAATACTACCTCAGTAAGAAAGCTTACATGCATTTGAATAAACCATTTTTCTGCTCAAAATACTTGCTTTTATCAAGCATGTAGTAATTCATAGCTGAAGCCCTATCTCTGGCAAGCTGCGGGTTAATTATAGCTAAGATTCCTCTCCCCCTGCTTAACAGTTAAAGGGGATAAGGAGGCAGTTCTGAAAGCAGCAAGCTAATCAGGTCTCACTGAAAGAAGGCAGGGAACGATAAGAACAGCACCTTGTGAGGCTGTGCAGGACCAAATGGATGCAAAAGAGTAAATAGAACTGAAGACTGAAAGGTTGAAGCCCTGATAGGGCTGCTGGAGTTTTCTTGGTGTTGTAAATCCAGTTTGTCCTCTTTTGATTGTTAGCAGTATTTTTCAGCAATATAAATTGCACAAATATTCTGCACTAAGACCTCAAAAAAGAATAAGCCCTCCATGAAAATACTCAATTGCTGTGACTATTTTCCTTCAGTTTTTCCTTCTAGGTTATACACACATTCATCTCCACTTAAACATCTCTCTATTCCAGCCCTATCCTTGAAGCAGTGCTGTGAGCTGGGCTGCTTCAGCTTTCTAGGCAGTAGCTCAACATAAACTGTCCTCCTTCCAGCACAATTCCATTGGCTCCATTTCACTGGGTTTGAGAGGAAAACCAGGCTGTTTACTTCTATCCTTTTATTTATTATCACTTTTAAAAAACAATACACTAGAATATGGAAGGTATCAATAGGAAGAAGGAACAGGTGATGCAAATACCCTGTGTGGGACATAAACAAAAAAAGAAAAGCCATAAAGAGAAGGTATGTCCTTCATTAGCCACACTACTAATTTTCCTAGGCATAGAGTGTAAATGTCAGAGGCTTATTTCTGTGCTGTGAGTGAACTGTGAGAGCATTCAAATGAGAAAGTTGAGATGCAAAGTGTTTTTTAAAAGTAAAAAAATAAATCTGAAATCTATGAAAGTGGCACTGAAATTTCTTCCAAGACAATTGTGGAGTGTAAAAAACCACCAAAAGTGCATACAGATGTTTAATGACGCTAGAGAGGTCATATAAATATACAACTAGATAAAAGTCTAAAGTTACGAAATTAAAAGTTACAAATCAGTATCTATGTATCACTGTCTTGGAACACTTCCATTCTCAAATACAAAGGCATTCATCATTTGGAGGCCAGCTCATGCTTCCAGCTTTGTATTTAAACAAATCCATGTACCATCATCATGCACTTTTTATATCAATTTGCTAGAAAGCCATATACAGTATTTTTAGCAGATTGTGAGATATAGTACAGTTTAGCTTGCAAAGTAGCCTAATAAGGCAAAATGTTCTTGGTAAAGACCAAGTGCAGTCAGTGTCACTCTTTCCTCCCCATCCTTATGGGATCCTTAAGCATCCCTTAATTTTCCCCCTTTACTGTGCAGGATGTCTGCATTAGCAACAAAAAAGACAGAACTAGAGAGATCTTCATCATGTTGTCTGTTTTGATAATCAAACATAAAGTGATTGCAGAAGAAAGAAAATGGTCTGAGAAGAAAGTAATTCTGCTCAGATTTGTCAAGGGAATATTTTGGTAGACAGTCATTTTAAGAGAAACAAAAGCTTAATATTAGTTTTTGCTTTCAGAAACTGGCATACTCTGGTCTCAGTCAGCTCCAAATACTTGAGGCCTCATGATTTACAGTACCACGCTAGCAGTGAAAGAAAGCTTTAAAGTGGATATAAGTCTCAGGGACCATGTGTATGTTTAAATATTAACGATGATGAGCTTAAAACTAAAAATTTTCCAAAATTCACTAATTACTTTGAATTTGAGAAAAATACTCATCTTGACATGCTGTGGGTGTGAGTGGGGTGAAGAGGGTAGGGATAATTCCACACCAATTTGTGAGAACAAGATCAAAACCAGCAATTAACACAGACTTCTGTCTTTAGTAATTATTCATATACCTGTTTAGCTGATTGTAAGTCATAGCTCCAGGCTGTCTGCCTGCATTGCTAGGACACAGACAGCAACCTTTGCTAAATTGACTTCACTGGCTACACATTCATGCTGCAAGAGCTGTTTTCAAGGACGGCTGTACAATGTTATATGGGTAAAGAGGGGAGCAAATCAAAGATGGGTGTTCTGTCAGGAAAAGGACTGAAGACCTTATGTCAGCATTTCCCTACATTAACAGGGCCTCAGATTCTTAACCCTTCACCACCTGTTATGTAGATTTAAGAACCACCTTCCTTATACAGATAGCTATTGTGTCTTATAAAATAGTGAAAATATAGTAGCTAAGAACAAAATACAAAGGCATGCACTATAGATAGCCCTGTATCTATATATAGATGTAAACACATTCACAAAGAGCTTTTAATCCTTCTTAAAACTGTGATTCATCTTAGACCACTGCAGCTTGTGGGTTAAAGAAGCTGAAAACAGTATTTACCAAAACATATTATTGCTACACAACACAGAAGTATCCCTCAGTGTGAGATCACCAATAAACATCCAATGCTTTTCTACCAGAAAGCTACACTTCACTTTTTAATTCTTACCATCTTAATTCAACATATGACTGTTTAAAGCAGTATATGTATTTCTTTAGGATGCTGAAAGTCTTTTAGACCTACTTAGTTCAGAAATACTTGCTCTTTACAACCACAGAGGAAAGCTGTACTGGCAGCTCTTAGTAAGCATAGATGTAGTTCCTAGTGGCAAAAGGCTTTGACTTATATAGTCTTTAGTGGTTCCCCACTGACATTAAGTTTACAATGAAGGGATGGTATCATCTCACCTCACTAAAAGAGAGCTTCTGACATGTACAGAAATACATCTTTTTACAAAGAGCAAATCTACATTGTGCAATGTCCTGAGCCACTGATATGCTCCCATGCAGCCAGCCTATCCTGTATTTTGACCTTGACTTCAGTTCAAAGCCACACAGGGCTACATCATAGCCAGGGATCGTAAACCCTTCTTTGCAGGTGTAATTTGGTTAGGCACCTCTCTGTTGATTATCCCATTTGTGAATCCAGACTTAAGTTTGTTGTCACAGTCTCAGAGTCTATGGTCCTGTGCCGTATCTCTACTAAAGCACTTCCATTCAGAAAATTCTCCCAGCAAAAGTTTTTATTTGATAGAAAAGAATCATGACTTGTCACCTGGGACCTGCTTCTTTTCATATAAAGCAAAACTAAAGAAGTGTTTCAGAACTTCACTACAGGCAGTGGCTTTCCAAGAAAATTACTATAATCTAAAATACAGCCCTTGGTTCTGAATGCAGTGATCAAATAAAAGAGCAGTGTATTTCCAACAACTACAGATACTGCAAAGTTTTCAGTAACTAGACAATGCAGGAGACAAAATTATCAAATATTTCTCTGCCATGAAATCATGTTTATTACAACTAGTGAAAATTACCCCCATTCCCTGATGCAACTAACAATATGCTATGGAGATCATAGGAAAGCTAACACAAGGAACAATCCTACGTGGGCAATTTGACAAAAGACCTGAGAAGTTTCTGTTCTTTAATGTAGAGAATTTCTGCATTCACAAAACAGCAAAGAAGTTGATTAGGAGTTTTAACCTCTCCCCTCGCCCCTGAAGCACACTTTTTCTACATCTGAGAAGTACTGAAGTTCACACGTCAAGATTTTTTAATAACTTCAACCATCTGTTAAATAATTTACATTCTGCTAGAATATGCAGCAATAGTACAGCTATGAAAACATACATTTACATAACCTCAAAACTATCCGTCACTGTTTAACACTATTTCTTATTTCTCTCTTGAAATACTGCATGGAGAGTTTCTCAAAAGTAGTGCTTTAATGATGTACAGGCACCACAAAGGAATTTTGTCCGTAAGAGACACTTTGAAACATTGATAAGTCAAGAATCCTTCCACTTCACTGTGAATGACTGGAACTGTCCTCTTTTCAAACAATATGCATCATATTAGTCTTTCTGTTCACTGTATGCAATGCTTTACCTTGGTGAGGTGATCGCCCACAGCACTGTGAACTGAGCAGTTCAGGACAAAGGCTTTAGGATGGAAGGTTTTTTAAAAAGGCTTCTGAGTAAAAACAGAAGAATCCTATGCCTTCCCATAAGCTACAAATGTTGTTTTCCTTTTTGTTTCATATTTAAATCCACTGGTAAGTGAACTATATTCTGAACATATTCTTTGTAATCTTAACCAGAAATCAGGATTTTCCGTCACTTAATTTCTTTAAATTTCTTAAAGAGAATACATACCAAGGTACTTCCCCTTTAACTACAAAACCTGAAGTGAAAGCTCAGGCGTAGTGAGACAAACTTACATGTGAAAATACCATCTGAACAAGACACTCAAAATAAATTTACATTTTGAAGAGTTCAACCTCAGAGATTTGGCCTGACATTCTACAAGTGCTCAGTCACCTGCAGCTCAAAGTTAGGCATCTTTAACACATTTCCAGTTGAGTATCCAGGAAGTGAGGAACCAAAAGTCACTAGCCTACTCTTAACTTTCGACTAAACAAGTCACCGTCTAGTATTTTCTGATTACTGCACCTTTATCATCAACACTTTACATTCGAAAGTGCTGGCAGAGTATTTAAATGAGGCTTAATACATGTCAGTGTTAGTCTGCAGGCCACTTGGCCTGGAGGACTGCTGCCTGGAATATGCTGTGTAGGCTTTAAAATGACTCACATCGATACCTTTCTTAAAAAGCTGCAATATACTTTCATATAGGCAAAGAAAAAATAGTAGATTCAAAGCAAATTGCTTTTACCAAATGTAGGAAAAAAAGTTTTAAAAGTTACATTTCTTTTTATTTTGGGAAAGTAGACATATTTACAGAAATATGTCAGCATAAGGAAGAGCCTACATTACGCTTAAAGACAGTTTCTGTGGTGAGAGATTAGAGATACTAAACCTTCAGGAGACAGGTACTTCCAAGAAGGAAAGATCCTACAATGCCTCAGATCTATCTAAACCTTTTCTGTTCTCTCATGCTAACTTAGGGTGTCCTCTCCAAACTGTCTTTCACTTGCTTTGAAACACCATTACCTTCCTTGAAGACAGTCTTCTAGGTAAAGGCCTACAATTTTAATATTTATAGCCCAAATAAAATTAGGGGTTATATTCTAGTACTATCTCCACTCTAATCTGCCATCTTTTTCTGGGATTTGATGGTAGCTCTTACCCCTGGCTGAAGGAGCAAAGCTCAGTGAACTAAGCTTCTTCACTTTAATCAGAGTAAGAGGGGTCTGTCATAAACTTCTGTAGGAAAATTAGAGAGGGAGAAGTGGAAGGCAGCTTTACAAAACTGAAACAGAAAGGTTAATGAGAACCCTTCAATACTGCCCCTTAACAGCTTCATTGTTTAGAAGACAGAAATGATTGCTTCAGCACACAGTCATCTAATGTTGTTGAAAATGTACTCATGCTCCCAAGAGTATGGTGGAGAAAGACAGGGGAAAATACAAAGCTGTTTCCTTCAATTATTTCTTACACTAGTGCAAAGAGAAGGATGAGAAAGAGAGAACCCCTATTTATCAATAACTCAGCATTTCTGTGATCTAGTCACATACCAGACATGCCTCTGACTGCAAAACATCTCAAGGTACACTGTAAGCAAATTATCTGAAGTCCACAGTACAATTTTCATTTTTCCACATGAGAAGAAAACTTCTTCTTGGGTTATCCATGAAAGCAACCAGGATTTAGTTCAGTTTTTCCTCCTTTTTGGTAACAATTCCTCTACAGAAAATATTTTAGGAAGGATGGGAGTTGGTGATGACTCTTGCTTCAGCGTTTTTATTGGCATCCAGGCAAAGCCATATATGACAATACTTCTAACCTAGTTCATCTCTATTGATCTGTGCTCTTTTCACTGTCTTCGGCAGGAAAGAAAGCTGACACATACAGATACGCATTCTTGTTTTCCTGTTGCAACTTAATTTACTTTACTGAATGTGGTTTCCAAAATAACATAACAGATCAATCAGGAAAAAAATAAAATGCCTTTAAATTTGGAGTTATTTAAAAACAAAAGAAGAAAGCACATACAAGTAGTTTCTACAGTTTGGGAGTATGCGTGCAAATCCCATCCACCTGTGATGAAGTACTGCCATTGCCATCAGGAGACATTATCTAGGCTGAAGGTGTTTGGGTCCAATGTAATAAATATTCCTATGACTAATTGCTATTGCCCAGAGATCAGTACTATTTGTAAACTTTCAGCTTTAAAAATACAACTAAGTTCTTAAGACTTGTACAATGCCTCATATAACAGAAAGAATGATTCATGGGCATTCAGGAAGGAAAAAAAACAAAACAAAGCACAAATCCCTATGGCACACCACAGGAAGCAAGTAATAACCCTGAACCTACTAAAATGTGGAACATAATTTACATGATTCTTATAAAATATTTATGGTACTTTCAGAAAAAGTATTGACTGAGATATTCAATTTTGTCAAAAACATGAAAACATTCTCTAAATAATTATATCAGATTAAAGAGCTGATAAATTTAAGTAACAATGCTCTTTGAGCATAGTCATCCTGCAGGCAGAGGACTGCAAAGGTAAGAAAAAAAGCTGCAGGAAAACAACACTTCTGAACCATGGTTAACATTACCGAAGATGACTATGTCAATCAACTATAATGCAAGATAGCAACTAAGCTCAAACACTCACAGCAAATCTGAAGGAAAATTCATACATTCTTTTAACTCTTGCATTTAACTGCCAGAGGAGCACATAGTATCCTTGAAAGGATCAACCAAGACAGGGGAAGTAGCCACCCCTGCTGCTGCCTCCCAGCTCTGCCCTGCCAGAAGGCAGCAGCACAGGGAAGGAAAAGCTTTAAAGATTGAGGTGTGCTTTGGGGAGGCAGCCACATTGGGAATTCCTGCAAATGACACCAAATTATGTAACCTGGCATGCTTTCCAGTCTGTGTTTGTAAATAGAACAGAGACAGAAAAGAAGGCACTGTTGTCCAGAAACTTATGAAATAAAAGCAGTACCTATGCTCAATACAATTGGTGGTATTTCCAAAGCAGAGAAAAAGGAAATAAATCACTATTTTGAGCTTTATTTGGGAAGAATTCAACACACGAATGTAATTGGTTATATGAGTGCATAATGGCAAATCCACCGCTTGTCAGCTATCCTAACTTGAAGGAATAAACAAGTAATGAGGGCCGTTAGTATACCCTATAGGCAGGAGGCAAGGGGTCACCTTGCTCTGAGTGGCACAGTATTGGTTACTGATACAGAGCCCTCAGTCACCTGTAGAAAGACTGGCTTCCTCTATCACTGACTGCACTGCTTTGAACTAAGTCTCATAAAAACGTGATGGTTAAACAATTATTTGGTTAAATTTGGTTTATGGCTACTTTCAGATAAGAACTTACAGTGGTAAACTGCAGTTAGTCCAAAAGCTCTTGCAACTGAATTAACACAGTTCATTTCCACAGGAGGTTCATCGCTTTTAAGAAGATTATGTAAAAACCAGGATGATAACTTCACAACTACCATAAATTCATTACCCTCTCTCTCCAAAATAGCAGCAACAAGGAAACAATGGCATGATCAAGGAAGTTGGGAGGCTTGAGACAGAGGCTCCCAGTTTTCTGAGAGGGTTAACTCAGTTCCTACCTCTTCCTTTCCAACCCCTGCTTTCCTTTACCCTTTTGTCTATCTCAGTTACAAGTTCTTCAAAGGAAGGATCTTCAAACGGCGTGCAGAGTTTCTTAGTGCAAGTGGCCTTGATCTCATATGGGAGCTTTGAGAGCATGAGTGACTAAGATCAACACTACAGCCAAGCAACGCTGCATAGGGCACCCAAAAAACCATACATTAGATCCTTTGAAAAGTGCTGCACTTGATACTTTGGTGACTGCAGCAAAAAAAGTTACGATCTTAGATGACTGTAGTCAATATTTGGTATAACAAATGTCAGAAACAAATAGATTAAGGCAAGAACAAAGGTTTTTAATAACTTGTTTTTAAAAGAAGCGTTTATATTTTAAGAAGGCTCAGAATTACATTTCTGTTTCCTTTCATATAGATAAATCATTATAATCATGGGTGCAACTATAACAACTGAGGTCCAGATTTTATTGATGTGGTAAAGTGGACTTTTGTTATGGTTTGGGTTGCATTATGGGCTGGGTTACCTTGTTACCATCAGTAGCTGTTCAACAGCATATACAAAATAAGTGTACTGATCACAGCTCAGCTCACTTGCCAACGCAGCCAAATTTGTTAGCTTGTTTTCAGCCTCTCTGAAATCTATTTTGATAAAGAAGTAAAGGACTTAAATCAGATATTCCCTGGTTAATTTGTTCAGACTTAAATTACTTTTGAAAGTTTGCTATCTTTCACTCACGTTGCAACTGTGCACAGTCCAAGAAAATTTCGTATTTAGGGATTCTCTCTGAGAAGTGTTACATTTTTGGAAAACTTTTCACTTCACATCTATCATCTAATGCTTAACAAGCTCTTAATCAGTAGGCTGCATCCTTAACACATTATCCCTTACCTTTAATTTGGAATGTTTCTCATTTAGTGTTTTTCTCCCCCACTAAAAAAAAATCGTAACATAGTTACATAGCAGGGGCAATGCAGCAAAGCACATCATACTTTTACAATCCATTTTCACTCCTGCAGACTAAGATTTTTATCACAGAATCACAGAACAAAGGAAATAGTATACTGTAGAATATTATCTACCACCAGTGCATCAACAATATACACACACAACCTCTCTCCATATATATTTTAATTCAAGTTAATTTGCCATATATGTTTTAATTCCAACTTAAATGCCTGAATTTTGGCCACTGTTTAATTTTTATTGGTTTCTCACTCATGGAATAAAACAAAGAAAACATTTTCAGATCTTCTGACATCCTCAGAAATTGTAGTCTTTTGGCACCTTTACCTACATTCGCAATATTCAACATTCTACCTGTTATGTGGACAAAAACCCCAACCAAATTCTCCATTCTTCTCCCAAACGTAATACCATTATTACCATTATTCATAGTCAGTTTTCCTCTTGTATGTATCTACTGTGCTGCTATTCCAGGCACACTAGACATTGTGTGATCAAAGGATGAGACTGGCAATGTGAATCCTCATTTGGTATGACAGCCAAACTGCATCATGGTTTAAAACAATTAGAATTTTTTCATATTCCTTCCAACTAAACAGTAAAGTCACCAGCTCACATTGCTACTTTTGATCTAAAAAGAACCCAAGTGGGACAGCAAATAACTCTTAGATAGTAGAGCAACTGATATCCTTGAATAAGAGGCATAAAAAAAAAATTACACAGAAGATTAACAAGCAGCAGCACATTTAAAAATGTGTACTTAAAACTGGCACTCAGTCTTCCCCATAGAGTTGAATAAACAGAGCAATTTCTCACCATCTGTGAACTAAAAGCCAAGGCAAGGGAAAAAGTTTCCATTATATCTACTAAGAAAAAATGTTTGTGCATATATTGGCCTTTCAGACATACATGGTCTTATGTGTTGTCATTTCAGAGCAGACATTTAACCGGGAAGGAATGATTTTAAACATCTGTAGCCAGCATCTGAGAAGTTGGATGAAGACCACACAGAGCCTTGAGGAAATTAAAAGTATATGCAATTATGTCACTTCCTAGACTGTATTTAGGAGAATTTTAAAAATAAACTAAACCAGAAATTTCAATAAAGAACTTTGGAAATCCTTCCTCTCTCCTTATTGGCCTTCTTCTGCCTTAGGAAAAAAAAAAAAAAAAAAAGGTACTTCAGCAGACATAAAGTCCATTAACCTAATAACCAAGATTTGGCTAGTAAGAGACATTGAATAGCCCCAAGGGAAAGAAAAAAGGAAAAAAAAAATAAAAAAAAGGAGAATACGAACCAATTTAATTTCAAGCCTTATGGAAACAAAGCAAAAGAGTAAATATTTAGAAGATGAAACATTACTCAGTCCTAGTGGGTCTCAAGTGTATTGCAGTAACTCAGGTTTAATGAATACACCTGCAGTGCATACAACAGCACAAGTCATCCACTAGAAGAGCCAGGGGACAGGCTCTTCAGAACTCAAGTCTTTAAATTGCAACAGCATTGCTGATGGCACTCCCCAGACTTGAACGACTAGGCTACCTAGTTATTTCTAGCTACATCTTTCAGAGGCCAAGTTTTTTACTTCACAGAAGAGCCTAGATAAGAGTATTCAGCTAAGTGTTTTCTACATGGGTAGCTGCTACAGTGGGAGAGGAAAAGAGAAGATGCAATTCCATTGCATTTTTCAAAACTGCTTTGCTTAAACAGAGCATCATCTAGGAAACCAGAGAGTTAATGAATTTCAAAAAATTGTAATTTTAGACTGCAAACCTTGACAAAATAAAAAGCATACTTAGGTACAAATAAAAATGCAGCTTGGTTTTGATACCCTTCATTTTAGAAGTAATTTGTGTGCTATACACAGGTAGAATTCTATTTCCCAACTTGAACATAAACTTTTTGCAGTATCAACTGCATAAAAATAAATGTTATTTCACTATGCAGTTTATTATTTGAGAACTTTAAATGTAATTAGGATCAAGACAACAGGATGTTTGTGGCTTAGTTTATGCAAGGTTTGTATAACAAGAGAAAAATCTAAAGGTTTTGTGAAAATTGCAAGTGACCAATAAGTATTTTTCTAAATTGACAAAAGCAACCTCTAAAACTGTTAAAAAACTGCCAGAATGGCCCAGTGGCAGAAATGAAAGACTAGAGACCAGTATGGTATGTTCTGTCATCACACACCTACTTATATAGCTGACTTGCTTTGGTTTGATAATACAAATCTTCCTTGGATCCAAACTATAAGCTATGGCTTGAAGGGAAGAGGAAAAAAAAACCTACAAAACACACACAGCACACCCCCCCAAAATAAAGGTAGCTTGAAAGAGGAAGAAGCTTCTTCACAACATGCCATACTGCTTGCAAGGCCCCTGGCCTTACGCCTTCTATGGAAGGCATGTCTTCCTCTGGAACTGCAGGAACAGCACACCTGATGCTAACAGCTTTATGAGATTGTATAGAAACTTTTCAGTACAAGTCAATGTGTATAGACTGCCAAACTTGCATGTACTGAGCATCAAAACCACATACCATTTCAAACTACTGTGGTATCTTTATTCTCTAAGTACTATTAACTGCAACATGGTCTTCCCTTCAGGGAACATACCTGAACACAAGTAGTAAACACTCCAAGAAAAAAAAAAAATCTTAAAACCTCTGCGGAAAACTTCCATTTTTGTCCTCCAGAAAAGTGATGCATTACATCTATTTGTAGCATACACAGATCTCTTTTTAAAAAAGCAAAAAATCTCACCAACCAAACCAATGAATTAATTTCTTTTAACAAACAGCCAAAGACAGAGAAACTCTCATCTCTGAGGAGTTATGATGGCCCACTCAAAGCTGACTCAGGAACTAATATCATTGTTTCAGAAGAAACAAAACAGCAAAAGATTCAATCTTTGGCAGCTTTTAAACCATCTGTCCCATACTATTTTAATCACTTCTCCTCAGTACAGAGATTACAGGTTTCAGTTCATTTGTGGTGGAAAAAAAAAACAAAACAACATTTTTGGAGTGCACAGGGGGAAATCCAGAGTCCTCTCAACTACTCTAAAACTGAGATATTTGAAAAAAGCAAAAGACTTACTGCTTGTGCACTCCAGCATGATAAAACAACCCTCCCCCTCCATAAGGGATTCCTCCTGTGCCTCGAAGCAAACACAAATTGGAATGTGCCACACTGACCTGAAAAAAGGGGGATGTGGGGAAGGAGCTCCTATTAGCCATTTTATTATGGCAAAACAATTAGTATCATTTTTTCCAATGGAAGGACTCAAAAGTTCCCATTGCTATTTGTTGTGGAAAATTGCTTATTAATGTGAAGAATGTGTTTCCTCAGCTCATAAGTTACAGACGTCCCATGACTTTCTTGTAGTACTAAAAGGTCAGTAGGTAGAAGCAGCAGTAGGTGATTTAAAGTGACAAGCATTATCTTCTCTAACACAGTGATTTCTCTTTCCTTCTCTCCATCCCCAAAAGAAGAGCAAACAGTTCTCTGAGATGACAAGCAAACAGAAAAGGTTAGTCCCACAGCTAATTTGAATAGATCTTCAACTAAAAGTGTTCCCCGTGCAGATGACTGGGATCAACACAAGTCCTTGGGTTCACCTGCCTCAGACATTACTATTCCCCTATACCATCTTCCTTGAAGAACTGTACTGTTAAAGTTTCCACTTCCCACTGTGTCTTCTTAGCACTTCTAAGGGGATCTGGCATGGCTCTTTGTGCTGCTTTAAGATGAAATGGTGTGTCAGTTCTTTCCCAGGGAAATATGAAGGCAAATATGTCTTCTTCAACATCAAAAGCTGATGCAGTCATCTTAAAAATACTGCAAGACTTATTGGGACCTCAAATGACTTAAGATGTGATTTAAGAAGTACACAGGCAACAGGATTTAGTGAGACCTCTATGTCAACCATCTTGGCTTGACCAAGCTTAATGTCCCGCCAAAAGAGTTCTTCTACTTTAAAGATTCTCAGTATTCCCATAATCACTAACTCCCATTATGTTATCATTTAATAACAATATGAAAACAACAATTTAATTCCACGAAGGTCAGCATGCATTTGGCTAAACAGGGTCAGTCCTTTTGTTTGCATGGCCTTCAATGATACACTGTTGGTTGGTAAATACGTAAGAGGCATTATGAAATTTTTCATTCTCTTCAACATTTTTCAACCAGTGCAGTGTAAATTCGCATTTAGTGCTTTTACATTCATCTAAATTAGCAAGAAATAGAATGCATTGATAAAAATGCTGGATTTCTGCATATAGACAAAGCACACACAAAAATAAAAAATAAATCAACAGTACATTGAAAGTATAGAAGACATATAAATAATATAAGTAGTATGATTAAATATCTATATTAGATTATTATAATACTGATAGTAAGTGCTACTAAGGTATGAGATTTGTTATGGTGCAGAATATACTTGAGGCTAAGAAAACAGGAACTCCTAACTATGTAAATTAAGGAGGTAGAAAAGATCCTTAGTTTACACAGATTTGTGCAGCCACTTTGCATTGACAAGGGATCCACTAAGTGGATTAATCATCTCTTATCTCAACACGATCAGATTAAGTTTTCCACAGGAAACATTTTCTGTACTACAGCAAATGAAAACAAAGTGAGTTACTTCCCTGCCTCTTTTTGTTCACCTTATTGGCCCAATTTAGGGGCTTTAGCATTCTGTCTGGATAAAAACCTCTGGAAATCAGGACCTGAGTGAATATTATACACCCGTGGAGGGTGCTGTTCTGAACCAATCTATTTTAAGTACAAAAATGTCACACTCAGTAGTGAGGTATATATCCTGCTTCACTCTGCCCTGGAGGTAACAGCTCTAAAGGTCAGAAAGCAGTGTTTTCTGGAGCTACTCCACTTTAGTTTCTCTAATAAGAATGTGCGATTAGCCTTTCGAATGAGAAAGCTATTTAGTGATAGTGGGAGTACTTCAAAATGCACAGTCTGCATATCCAGACACTTTGGCTGGTTGCTTGCCACAAGCACTTAAGACGAGAGTTGTGTTGTTTCTTAGAGTCTGCAGCGTGCCTCCTGCTCTTGCTGTCTGCAATGTATGAAATACAGATCATACCACTTATTCTTAACTGTCTCTTAACAGCAAGCCCCGAAAAGGAAAGATGATAAAAGGAAAACAATGAAGAGTGGGAAATGGATTTGGTCCTCAAATAACTATCTCTAGTGATCAGCAGATGACAATTTTCTCTCTTCAACTGACTGCTTTTATATACTCAAATATTTATTTTTGAGATGTTTCCAAACAAAGATTTCAAAGTCCTCAGGCAAACAAAGAGTAATCACACAATCATGATTACTCTTTAACAGCCACCAGCTAGCCCTTTGAAGCATCTAACGTAACTAAGAATGGAAATCCAGTTAGCTGGATGTGAAAAAAGAACCCACACAAGTCTTTAGTGCAGCCCCAATTGTAACTAAAGAAGACCCCTGGTAGCATGCTTAAAGCATAACTAAATCTGCCCACTTAAGGTGATTTTATTACAGTTTCCACTGTAACCTGTTATTTATTGAAACAGCTTCTATGTATAAAATTACCATGCACCCATTTTGATCCTTCTATTTTAATGATGAATATTTCAAATATAGTACACAAATCTAAGAAAATTAGTAAAGGAATATACTGGCTTAAATAATTAAATTGTCATCTTAAGGAGATATATAGGATGCAGTCAAAGAATACTTTGCAAAAAAAAGATGGTAAAAAATGCCACAATTCAAGCCTGGGTTTTTCTTCTACTTTGCTGGCTAGATGATGACTAGCAAAAAAACCATGTTACAATAGATTCATGAGGAAGCTGCTTGCATGATGGGTTTCTTCCTTTAATTCCACAAAGGCAACTGGAGAAGTTGCAGTAGCTGCTCTGACACACTACAGGTTACACTCTTGACCCGTAGCAGGATGATGATCTGCTATGGGAGAAAGGAGGATAAGGTGCGAGATACCCAACAGAGGAATGCTGATGCTTTGTCTCTGACAGTATCGCAGCTCTCTTGCTACAGAACTGCTCCTCATTCACTGTTCAAACGGCTGCTCCCTCTCTCTCTTACCTCACCTACCAAAGGGAACCAAGTCAAGCCAAAGCTTGTAATGTAAGTTACAAGCCACGTGTTAGACTATACTGCCTTGGACTATGATTACAGCTGCTAACTGGCCCAAAACACATCACATGATACAGGCAAATACTGCTTACAAGGTTAACCATTGTCCATGGAGGTAGCCTGTACAAGTAGCAAAGCACTCTTCCAAAAGCAACAGCTTTTAGTCACAACTGTGAAGCTGATGTACAAGCCATCAGGATGGAAGGTAATCTTTTTTTTTAAACCCACAAAGGTATAAATATATAAATAAATACATGTCATTTTCTGGTATCTACAGGAAGATGATTAAATTTAAGCTTTAGATCTCAGCAATTACCAGAGAATGCCAATTAGTAGATAACATACACATGAACAAAAATATACCTTTTAATAGACAAGTCTGAATTTATTTAACTCTCTTGCCTGGTTTTCTTTTTTGAATTTAACTCCTTTTGATAACTTTATTAACTTTCTTTCTGGCCTCTAAGTCCCCATGGCGTGAATTTTACCAAGTGGAAGAAACCTGATCTTTTGGCGCACACCTCCCTGATTAATCCCTCGCTAGTAAACCAGGGCAGCTTTACTATGTTATTTAGGGAAGGAACATGGTTAGAAGTTCACAACCAGACCCAGCTCATTTATGAATCGTGGCTGAAATTCCCACACGTGTGTTTCTGTGTAAGAAGTATCACGTCCTTTGTATTTCTACAGGGGAAATTCTTATTAGGCTCTTAATTATTCAAGGCCAACAAATAAGGACTCATTTATTTATGACCAAAAAAACTTTAAAGTAATCCATGAAACCAAAGGATTCTGTATGATAGGCATTCCTCATTTAACACTTCCGTCTATGTACTTTCTTAATTTCTGGTTTTATTATGAAAATGAGTTACTACTTTGGCTTCTGGAGACTGGATGGAGGGATCAATTTTGTAACAGTGGCATCAGGAAAAATGAAGCTGAAAAGTTTACTGCATTGAGCACAGTCTTGCTCATGTTTGAGGCAGTGTAAGCCAACACTCTAAGAAAACTTAACACACTGACACAATTGTTCACCATTGCAATTCAAAATGCCAGCAGGCAGACCACAGAAGAACTGATGAAGGAAAGGGGGGGTTTAAATGCCTTCCCATCCACAAAATTGTGCTTTGGACCAGCTATGCTCTCCTATTATTCGTTGACTCAAAAATACTGATTCAGCAAAGAATTTAAGCATGTGCCTAAATTTAAGCAGTTTAATTAACTTTGACGTCAGTGAGACTACTTGTGTGCTTATAATTAGATATGTGCTTGCTGAAGCACAGCCCATCTGAATAGAATCTCGTTGACTTTAATTTGGCCCTTTGTCTTTGCCCCTCATTTATTCTTTGCAGTGACTGAAAGATTAGTGCTAAGGTTCTGATTCAGGAATGCACTTGAACAACTCATCTTCACTCACAACATGTAAAAAGAGGCTAAGCACATCTCAAAAAATAAGCATGGAGTTAAGTGCTTTCCTGAATAATGTCAGTTTCACAACTGAAGTACAATGAAAGAATGGTGATTTCACTCATATTGTAAATTGGGTGCTCTAGGTTTTCTAAATATGATTTTTTAAAAACACACACAAAAAAAACCCTTTTCCATTTATGTAAATGAAGAGTAAAAAGTTATGCTCAACATATTATACATGAAAATTTACAAGGAAGCAGCTACTTCACAGAGAAATTAACCTTATATAGGCGTTAGTTTTCATTGTTGTTAGGTCTTGCAGTGTGGCGGAGCCCGCTGTAAATATCTTATTTGTTCATTTGAATGACCGCATTTTAAGTCCCAATATCTGGGATATTTTAGAGTCAGGTAGAAACAAACATAAAATAATAAAGCATGAAATGGAATTTTAAAAATAATTTAAAAAAAGACGATGACATGAAGAATGCAGAGGACATGAACATGGCTGGTCCAGACAACAGAAATAACAGTTCAAATCCTAGAGGTCAAAAGACAGCTAGGTGCCTCCACAGCAGAGCAAAGCTACAAGATCAAAGCCCCAAATTCTGCCAGGCTGCTCAGCTAAATACCTCTAGGGAAAAATCTGATGTCTTTTAACCTGCCCATGCAATTGTTTTCAGCACACAGATACCATCTTAAATATGCCCATTCTTCTGTGTTTATGGCCTCTTGAAACACGGAATACATGACAGCCATTATTAACTGCAGGCACAGCTAAGGGTGAATTTGAAAGGACAAAAAAGTGGAGATGAAAACAGAAGGAAAATCATAAAGTGAATTAACTAGGGAAAACACTGCAGAAAGAGTTACTTGAAACAAACAAGGAACCCCGAAGTGCACTACTTCTAAAGACTCTCTCCTGTCTATCACAGTCCTCACCTATAAAGCTCACTTCAGGGTTTCCTGACCGTGAAACATAGGGTGGGACAATTTCACTGCACTAGGGTTCACTGCTAACAGAGTGCCTGTCAGGTGCCTGAGCTACACCAAAAGCAGCTGGAACAGCAAAGGATTTGTTATGCAGTTTTCATTAATTGTACTGGCAAATATGTAGCGAAAATACCAACAGGTCTTTGAAAAAAAATCATTAAATTCTCATTGATTTCATGATTTTTCAGAAACCCCATTTACCTCTGTGCTCTGTGGGCATGTGATGAGATGTCTAGATTGCCATTTAATCAAGAACTGTTGGCACACGTGAAGTTCTGCTTTCAAAAGAACATTGTGGGGAAAAAAATCCAGTCTCAAATTACACTGAAGAGAAAGCTGATGATACAAAGCAATTAACCGTTCATCTAACTCATGAGTGCATTTGGAGACCCAAGAACAGAATAAGAACATAACAGTTGGATTACTAAAACAATATGCTTTAAGTGACAGAACTAACACAATTCTCTTCAAACTGTTTCAAACTGTTTAGTTTGCTAAGATAGACTGACGTATGGGGTTCAAAGAGATGTAGGAAAAAATGCATTTAGCTAGTGTTTTTAATTGTGAGAATACTCAGACAGCCAACCATGTCCCAGGCTGCATTAAGAGAAGCATTACCAGCAGGGCAAGGGAGGTGATTCTCCCCCTTTACTCTGCTCTCATCAGACCCCACCTGGAGTACTGTGTGCACTTCTGGAGCCCCCAGCACAGGAAGGATGTGGAACTGTTCGAGAGAGTCCAGAGGAGGGCCACAAAGATGATCAGAGGGCTGGAGCACCTCTGCTATGAGGACAGGCTGAGAGAGTTGGGGCTTTTCAGCCTGGAGAAGAGAAGGCTTCGAGGAGACCTTATAGCAGCCTACCAGTATCTGAAGGGGGCCTACAGGAGGGCTGGGGAGGGACTGTTCACAAGGTCTTGTAATGACAGGATGAGGGGGAATGGGTTCAAATTGGCAGAGGGGAGATTTGAACGGGATGTTAGGAGGAAGTTCTTCACAGTGAGGGTGGTGAGGCACTGGAACCGGTTGCCTAGGGAGCTTGTGGCTGCTCCCTCCCTGGATGTGTTCAAGGCC
>VWZI01004849.1:71682-92040 GCA_013396835.1 Psilopogon haemacephalus
TGAGGTCTTGAGTGACCTGATCTAGTGGGAGGTGTCCCTGCCTATGGCAGGGGGTTGGAACTGGATGCTCTTTAAGATCTCTTCCAACCTAAACCATTCTATGATTCTATTTGCTTATTAACTTGCACATGCCACAATGTTACCTGCAGATCTCATAAAACTTCATTTTCCCATTACTTTGGATTTTGCATTACCATATGGTTTGGTTTCCCTGGACATATCTAGATTTTCATCTTAAAAATTTTAGTTTTACCCTAAGATTCAGGCTCTCCCACACTAACCTACATATGCTGGAGCACAGGAATTTCCAAGTGAGTATCAGGAAAAAATTTACACAAAACAGGTAGAAGTCCCCAAATTCCAAGCCTAGGACACAATTTCACACAATTGTCCTGATACAACTGAGAGCAGTGCAGAGGCAAGGGACTCCTTGAATGGCAGTTATACAATACTGTCACTGCTTTCTCTATCCATGTGAGTTGGGAGTAACAATTGGCTGCAAAGAATCAACTGAACATGGAATTTCCTCAAAAGACTCCATCTTTTACGACTGATTTTTCCACACAGTGCCCTTTTCCAGCTCATAATGATGCCCATCCTAGGTATTACCTGANAACTGATTTTTCCACACAGTGAAAGAAGACAAAAGAATCTCACTTTTCAAAAATAAAGTTTTGTCATTCTTCTGTTCTGACAGTTGCTAGACCACATCAGTCTTGCCCTTTTCCAGCTCATAATGATGCCCATCCTAGGTATTACCTGAATTGACTAAAATGTAAAATCAGAATTTAAAAACAATCTACTGCCCTGTAAAGCGTAACAGTGACACAACTCCAGTATCTTGTTACTTTTTTGGTCAATTTACAGTTACTGTAGTTACTGCTAATTCTTTGAAATGAACATTTGGCTGTAATACTTGATGACCTCTCAAGTAAAACTTTCTTACTGCTTGCAGTAGTATCTGGCTTTTCAAAGACCACTAGGACCACTCCAACATTCCATAGCTAACAGCAACTGTTCTAAATTTTCAACAGTTTACATCTCCCAATCTCAGACCAGCAATGAGTAATTTTTTGCATGAAGAACTTAGAGGTCTCTGTATTTCTTTGTCTTAATTGAAATTGCTTCTGTAGTAAATACACTAAATAATTTTATTTGGTTTTTGTTGTTTTTTTTCTATGATAGAAAGACAGTATCTTCCAGAGTGAGCAAGATTAATGTCACTTGAGTCTCGCCAGACAATCATAGGGAAGACTATCACATAAGAAACAAATACTATGCTTTGTACGCACATGTTCAGTCTTCAATTTATCTCCTCAGGAGAAGCCTCTGTTTAGGCTTCTGTTATTGAGTTCAAAGCCAAGTGAGTCATATTTTGCCTTTAAAAATATTTAAATGTATGTTTTGTGTGAGGTCTTGCTTTAGAAGATGCACATTTTAAACCAGCCTATGAACCTGAAACTAGGGATTGATGTCTGTGGCTACAGGTTTGAATCTACAGAGCCCTAAATAGGGCTTTGGGAAACCACACAAACAGCATTTAAAAGTATCTAACTTGTTCTGTCCACTAAAATGAGTAATCTTAGCACACTTCACATGCAGACATTTTTCGAAGAAATAATATACTGAAGAGGGTTGCATTCAGCCACTGGCTTGATTCTATATTCTGCAGAAGCTAACTTTCTATATGAAATGCTATGACCTTAAATTTTGATGGCAGCAAATCTCTCAAGTCAAGCAGATACTCTGTTCATACAAAATACAAAGAAATGCTGGTTCTCTGTAACAGTGCACAGAAAAAAGGAGATATTCACAACAACAAAGCACAGATACAACAGAGATACCTACTCTACAGACAGATAAAAGAGTCTAGCAGATTTCCTTAGGCCTGCACAATATCCAGGCATCTTAACACTTGACAGCACATCTTAATACTTCCAGCACACTATGAGCCCTATCCCAAACAACATCTATGGAGACATCTTACAGAAGTAGAGACATATTCACCATCATTGACTTGTCACAGAAATCAGATTCAAAACAACTGAAACTTCTAGTTTCATATTCACACCTTTTTGTAATTATTAAGCTACTGAACTTCATGACTTCTGGGTTTTTTGGGGTTTTTTGTTGTTGTTTTTATAAAAATGGTATTTCTTTCATTTATTTCTTGAGCCATGTGCTATTGCCAACTGCTACAAAGCATGATTTAGCATATCCAGATGAGTCATGAATAAACAAACTATGGATTTATTAGGATATTCATAAAAGTTCATAATGAGACACAAATATCCTTGCAGTTTCAATCAGGCTATCCAAAAATAAATCCTGCACAGGGAAGTCAATTTGATGGTTTATTTTACACGTTATTGAAACCTAAGTAAGTTGAGACAAAAAGAATACATAAAATGGAAACAACCTAGGAACTTATCAAACATGAACATACTAACATCTATTTAATGGCTCAGAAAAATACCACACATTAAAAGGACCAATACTGCATTTGTTTTGGGAATACACTACTTAACAGCTTTATTGAAATCCATTTTATGTTACTCTCTGGTCCATCTCCTTGAATTCCCTCTCATGGAGAGGCACAAAGACTAATACAAATTGTAACAATCTATTATGATGAATCTTCAGAGTTCTTTGATTATTCTTCAACTGATATTTAAATGAATGTATTTTAATCACCTATGTAAATACTTTGCCAGTGGCATACTTTTAACAGGTGTACTGGAACATTAGTATTAGAAAAGACAAAACTTAGTAAGACTTCTCAGCATGGAAATCTCTTTAAATCTTTTAAAAGGGAAAAACTACATATAACTCTTGTCTACTAAGCAGTGTGTTTCACAGAGTGTCATCTCTAGAGTACTCAGACTAAGAACTATGCCTGAAAGGTGGACTAGATGCTGCAAATGAACCTGCAGGAATTAGGAAATTAGGATCTCGAATTTTGGCCACTGGAATCTCAATTGAATTTATTAAGTGAACTTGCTGTTCTGGAGTGTGATGATCTGATCTGCTGTAGTGGTTTAGCAGTTACCTGCCCCCCCACCTTTTGTAAACCCCGGCTAGGACTCCAAAACACTGGAAGTTGATAAATGAAGCTTTATATTTACAGCAATGCACAATATACAAGCAAATATGTACAAGAGATAACAGATATTTACAGATATATACAGTGAAAAGGTCATACAGACACCACACCCCTCCCGGGGTTACCCAAGAGAGGGTAACCAACCCCCCCTACCACCTTTCCCCCCTTCCCCAGTCTTATCTCACCACCAGTTGATGCTGCAGATAAGCCTAAGTCTAATTTCTCACTCAAATTCTCCAATTAGCTCAAACCAATACATCTGTTCACACAGCCTATGCTTTCAGTTATTCAGCCTTCCAGCAGCAAAAAAAGGTTACCAATCCACAGGGAAGCTGCTTTGTTATTGTTCTCATAGTTGGGACTACTCATGAACTTCTTTTGTATGCCTCCAAGACACACAGGCTGATAAAAGAGCACTGAGAGGAAGATACATTTGGATGCGCTGCAGCTCAAAAGGTAACTTGTTCAGGATTGCATGTTGTTAAGCTGAGAAAATGTAACTTGTAAAGGGAAAGTGCCATTCTGAAGAGTTCACCTTCTTCTCTCCCATGAATATATGTATGCTTTTGTAGCTTCCTTCCTTCTTAATTTTCACTTGTAACTTACCTCATGTTCAGAGGGGCAGGTAAGTTACTCAAAATAACAAAAAAAGAAAACATCAACATTCATACCAAGATGAAGCTCTAGTCTGTCTCTATCATCAAAATTTCAGTTGTGCCAGCACATATGGGATCCTTGAAGCAGAAGACAGAAAACATGATAGAAACAAAATCTCTGGAGAATGCCAGTACCAGTACAAGTGAAAGCTTTTTGCATACACTAGGAAAAGATATTGCCCAGGAACTGCATGAGGAACTAATGCACTCTACACCTCAAATCCACAGCACAGTGAGCATTTGGCTGAGTACCAACCTCATGAAAATCGAAGGCACAGACTAAGAAAGCAGCAGAGCTAGCTTGCTGCTGTAATTGCAATTTTCCTAAGTGCTACAGAAAAGGCACTAGTACAAAAAGGTTCCGAAGTGACAACAGAATTTTACTGCTACACCTGTTGAAGTCAGAATCAGTACCATGGTAACAAGGACCTGTCATATATCAGAAAACAGGCCAGATAAACCCACAGATAGCCTGGCTGTAGAGAACAAAGAAGCAGCAGCTCAGCTGTGCAATCTCTCTTACAGAGAGCAGTACTCAAGAGCACAACAGAGAAGCAAATGCTAAAACAAAAGTCAATTTCCAATGCAGCAAAATAATACAGAGATATGTCATTAGGCCCTAAAATTCACATTAAATATAAAGAGGAATTCTCAGTGGAAAGTAATGGAAGTCTAGCACAAGTATAATCACATTTCTTCTAAAAGTAGAAGGCAGACCAAATGCATCAGCAAGCAGACTGAGTAAGGGAGTAAGAACAGCTCAAAAAAGTAAGCCCCAGTAGGGAAGAGCATCTCTCATTCTGAGAGCTCTTTAGATGCTCCATCTTGAGGTGTCTGACACATGCCAACCAACCTCAAAGAGGCTCACAATACAGGATATTATTTCCCAAACTGTAGGTCTTTCACAGCCTTGTTCTGAGTAAACTCATGGGTAAGACAAATGGCCAAGGTCCAATGTGTCTTCTGTGTGATTCTCTTTTCTGTATGTAGTAAGTACAAATGTGGCTGTTACTCCAGACACACATTAGTGCTGCTTGCCACTAAGCAACAGTACTGACTCTGCTTCCCCTTTGGTCAAAGGGAAACAGAAACAAATCAAACTAACCCTATAATCTGAATGAACTAAGAATTAATTACTCATTTTTCTGTAGTATACATACTATAAATCTTTAGGAAAGAGAGTCTTAGTTATAATAAAGGCATATCTTGCCAATATATGTAACAAAAATAATTATTTTATACATACAATAACTAAACATAAATGTCCCAGCAGAAACCATGGTTTCCCTGCACTACAGGGGAAGTGGTACCTTCTGTCCTGCATACTGTTGAATTTAATTAAGGCAGACAAGTAGAAGTGAGATGGAAGGTATATTATCTTTGTTTAAAAAAATACAAAACTACAAAACCAGAAGACAGCACATTGAGAACCTGTGCTAAGAGCTGGAAAGTAAACCTACAGATCACCTGACATGTAGTCATCCTCTGCATCAAAAGCTGTCTCAGAAGGTAACAGCTAAAATAAATCAGGTTTTTATAAGTGTCAAATGGACAGTTTTAAGACACTACCTTTAAGCACCAAGAATAGCAAGGCAACAAGACTATAGGACTACATAGAAGGTTTTTAATCAGCTTCTAACTAATCAAGAACAACATTATACAGTCAGTTTCATATATTTAATTTTATCCTTAAAAAGCCAGTTTGATTTTCTGTTTTCCTTTCCTCTATTCCCTCCCTCTCTGCAGTCATTCTAGATGAAAACTTTCTTCCAAATGTAGCTGCCCTAATAGTTCAGAATTTGCCATTTATTTTTGATAATTTATTCAGTTTACACCTTCATATTTTATGCCATCACTGTCCTGTGGACTCATTGCTCTCTGTGGTTTAAGTTTTTTATTTGTTAGTATTTATACACATTTCATAACTCTGCTCAGACTTCATTTCATGCACAACCCAAGCCAAGCTCTTCTACTCTGCTCTCCTAAGGCTGTCTACTAATTCTTACCAGACACCTTCCTAAGTCTGTGTGCGCTATTTCTATTTCTACTCCAGTCAGCATGAGACCATTTTGACTTGACTGATTTGCTGAAAATCTTTGGTGTGAGCCATGAGATTGACAATTCATATGCTATTTCTTTCCAAATGCAGGCATGTTGATCATTTAGTCCCTTCAAGCTGGAGGGATGCCATCAGCTTTGGCTGTAGTAAATTCCATTCTATGCTTGTAAATCTTGTAGCTGCCTCTCTCTGCCTTGTCTCCACAGATAATGTGAACATTATTATTGGAAATCCAGGCAAAAATGTTCATCTAGCCTTACAGCCCCCCATAATCTAGATGTTATCATTATTTTCTACCTTTTTCCTCATTTTCCTACCACAGCCTCATTTTTTTCTCTTCTCTCATTTCTCTAAGTTCAACTTGATAACACATGGAACTACACTTTGCTCAGTCTATAACACTGCATTGAAACAAGACAGTAAAACCCGTTAGATTACATACCCTGATCAGGTCATGCCTTAGGTCTCAGTATCTTGTCCAGTGACGTTTTACCATCATCATTTGACAGTACTCTCACTGCAAACACCTTTTTTAACCCAAGATCAAATTTACTCACAGCTTTGGTATAATATCCACTGAGAACAGTCATTGTTTTATGGTTAACATTAGTTCCCAACACATTACAATGATTAAAGGTAAAGACACAACTTAATGTAAAACCCTTAAATATCACAACGTTTTAGTTTCTGCTTCACATAAAATTAAGGTTATTAAGGAATTCTGCTATTGAGAAGCAGAATCAAAAGATTATCAGCCAGAGCCTAAGGTACTGAAAACAAAGCAGTATCATAAAGGGGTTGCTATCTCTGCTATCAAACATCTAACACTTAGCTGCCCATCCAAGCTATCACAGCATTTGCTTGTTGTAGCTTCTCAGTGATTGCTAAAGTACCTTTCCTGCACTGTTCTCCCCTCAGGCTCTTTCCTCCTCTCTCTTTACAGAGACACCAAACACTGTCCTTTTCTGACAAAGCTCCCTGTATGATCTCATCCTGTCGTCCCCTTGTCTGGCCTCAGCTTGGCCTCCTGACAAAAGCAGAAGTATCTACAAGAGCAATGAAGTTCAACAGCTCGATAAAGTATCTTAAAATCGCCCAATATTTTAGCACAGAAAGCGATTCTCTCTGGGTTTTTTTTTTAATAAACACTCTGATTGGTGAACTGTTTCACTTCACCTTAAAACAAAGCTACCAAATCACTCGGAATCCTCTGTAAGAAGAACAAAAGCAGCTAATATGCTCAGAAAAAGTTCAAGCAAGCACTGCTCAGAAAGATGCCTTCTTCAGGCTTAAGGAAGCGAACAGGCATACGCAACCACCTCTGTGCTCATATACTAAGAGCTACTGAGACTGCTGTAGTTTCAAAGCAAATGAGCAGGCAGCTGACCTGCTGAGCCATTCCTTAAAGGTGTCACAACAAGGCAAAGGAATTTGCCGTGGAAGGTTTGGGGAGCAGCTGTCACTGAAAAGAGACACATATACTTTCAAAGGCTTTGTCATTTGTCTTCAGGGTGGGAAACGCCGTATCTGAACTCCTGCTGAGGCAGCAGTCCAGATGCAGCAGCATGGGCTAGAGGAATAAAAGGGGCACAGCTATTATTTCAGACACAAATACCAGAAAACCAAGACGAAAAGCGTAGTCATTAAATCATGTCACACGGGTCTCCCCTCAAGGCATTCTCCAAAACGATTTGTATTAGCTAATTGTTAACAACAGTGGTAAAATAAAACGAAACAAAAAAGCAGGGCACCAAACAGGATCTCAGCAGCACCAAAGGTCCTGGATGGGAAATGCTAAGGAGCTGACAGTTACTGGTCTGTTCCCCTGCCTTACGCCAGCTGAGGATGTGCTACCGGGTGAAGGCTGCTGTCCCATCTGGCTCCAACCTCTCATTTTTCTTTGCTTCCCCTCACTCTTGACTCTACTCTGATCTGCCATCTACAACTCCTCAAACTCTGCAGTTTAGCAGGAGCTACTACCAAAACGTCTTAAACCAACTGGGATGAAACAGTGTGGGGCAAATTACATACAAACAAGTTGTTCAAGCAAAAACTCTCTGACAGTACAGGTCCCTGAGCAAGGTGAGGCTGGGAATTGCCAGAGAACAGGAGCTGGACTACCAATAGCACTGATACAGCTGCCTTTGCAAACCAGCAGACCTGAGGGACATCAGGCTGGGGTGGTCCACCTGCTCCATACAGCTGAGCTGCAAAGCCTGACAGCCACTACTGCCAGACCACACCAGGCATCTCAGCCTACAGTATATCAGTCAACAAGCTTTGTCTTAAGCTGTAAAGAGGTACTAATAGTAGATGGCCTTTGAAAGGATTTGGTGCAAATATTTTCCTGTGTTCGCCTACTCAAATATGTTTTAATTTCTGTTTCTTATATCTCAGAATGTCAGACATTAAACAATATGTATTAAAACTGTTTCCAGAGCAATCTCTATGGTAACATTAAAATCATACTTGGAAGAATGAATTCAAAGCACTGTAAATTCCCTTAAGCCAGGAGGAAGGGAAAAACAAACGCTTATTCATTAAAATAATGCCATTTGAGATCTACATCAGGGGACTTCTGTAGCAATGTGACTGGAAGAAGTCTTGAAAGTGTCTTTCAATAGATATAACGAGGAAAAGGGAGAAAAAAAAGAGATATTCGGAACAACAAGCGAGCATCCTTGACAACAAGATAAGCAAATGATGAAAGGCAGCTTTCAATGACCCACAGTTTACAAAAAAAAAAAGAAAAGGACAATCTCAACATTTTATAGAAACTGAATGAAGGAGCAGAGTCACTGTTGCTTTTGAAATGATCAAAGGTTACTGTACTTGGATGTGAAAATTAACCCTTTCAAAAGCAGTTAGGATGGTCTGAAAGGACCTCACATTTTTAATCCCAGCCAGCCTTTCAAGTTGCCCATTAAGTGATGCAGCTCTCACATTTTGTATGTGAATATGACATCCTCATATTATTTTTGCAAAATATGTTATGGTATGCCCCGAATACAAGTATTTAACAGAGACAGTAAGAGTGCTACAAAATACAGTGTAGATGGGCATGAGGAAATCCCTGGAATAACTGGTGAAACAGCTGTATACATGACAAAACTAAAGCAGGACTAACTCCAAGTATTTAAAATCACTGAAAATAAGTTAGCAGTACGTGCACCTGAGAAATAGGAAGCAAAGCAAAGGACTGAGAAAATTTCAGAACACACTGAGAAAAGAGCATATGTTCTCATTCCCAGCTTTCCAGGTATTGAGTCAATTAACAGTGGAAAGACCAAAAACTGTATAGATTGCTAGGGTAATGAGTTGTAAAAAAAAAACCCACCAACAAAAAAACCACAAAAACATATATACCCAAAAAGTAATCACTGGACTTTCCCAGGGCATGCTGACGGATCAGCAGTTTTTCAAGACTATCCTCTTATCCAAGCCCTAAAGGAAAAGTGCTGCAGTTCCAAAGACTCACAGCCTCACCTTTACTAACACACTGATAGAGCCACAGCTCAGGAAGAATTGATAAGAAAGAGGGTATGACTACTTTTAATAGGTAACTTTTTGAAGGAAATGAAGTTATAATGTCTTGCTTGATGCACTCACACCTGGAAATCCTCTTTTTTGTTGTTGTTACTTAAACAAGCAAACAGAAGAAACCAAGATGTGATAACTAGCTATTAGAGAAACCTACTAGAAATTCAGAAAAAAAAAAAGATTGCCTGTGATCAGCGGGATGTTTTACCTTCCACATAGTTTTCCCAGATGAAAATCAGATCTTTTATCCAACATTTAGCAAAATTAATGATCCCTTCCCATACAAAAAAATAGATCAGTAAGTCCAGTGAATATGCCTTGATGTGAAGGCCACTTCTGCATAAGGGACTGCTTAGAGCACTTGGGACAAAACAGAGCCATAAGTAAAGAAGCTTGGAGCTGATAAAACCTGAAAAGGAACAGAAAAAGAAATCTTAACATCCAACCAGTTGACTACAAATTATTGGTTTGGAAGAAGATAACCTTTTCTGATGTTCTAAAAGCGGACTACATATCAGTTTAGTTCTAAACAGTAAAGTTATCCATGCTCAGACTGGAATGGAACAGTTATCTCTGTGTTTTCCAAGCCAGTGCACATTATGTTGACATTCATCAGCCAAGAAAAGGAGAACCAGAATTAAATGCTCCAGTTAAATCAAACATGTGAGAAGCAGAAAGCCCCTGAAGTGCATTTTCTACTTTTACTATACAAGAAACAATGTCAATACCTCATGATCACATATATTGCTACTTGATCAGAGCCCTGTAACAGATTACTGCTCTTAAATACTGGAAAACTCGTTACTTAGTACTATACCAATAACATTGCCACCTAGTCTTGGCTCAAAATTGTAAAGCTAACAACTAGATGTACAAGGACCATGGTACTTGTTTGCAGAGACACATGCAGCCAAGGAATGAACATTTGGCAATAGATCTATCTGGATGTGCAGAATGAACGTGAAAGATTTAGTGGCTAACACATGACAGAAAATCAATCATTTACCAAGATGGAGGGGCCTGAGTGTGTTCATTCCCACCATGAAATTACTGAACATCCGTGCTTCTGGAAGTAACATTCCATCTATAATGTCAAACAAGGCAAGGAATAGCACTAGTTGCAGAAAACTCAGATTTCTGAAGTTATGTATCCTCAAAACAGCACAACATTAAAATGCTAACAGCAGCAGCACTTTATCACCAAATATGGTTTTAGTTTTTAAAGCATGCCAGACAGTCACAGGTAGCATTTATTCAGAATACAACCATCCAAGAATCCATAATACACCAACAAAAGGCTTCTCCTACCAGCTGATTTTGGAGTGAATTTGTCCCTGTTGGCTGCACATACTGCCAGTAGCCTGTATCCAAGATCCAAGTCAAATCCTTGCTGAGCTGCCACGCGACTAACCACCTGCAAAGGGAAAGAGAGAAAGCTTCATTAGAGGTTACTTGAGCCCTTTGCAAAGTTACATTAACCTGTTTATGAGCACTAATGTTAGACAACCGAATCTACTGTGATAGACACAGTACAAACATGGTATAAGGCAATTGCACTCTAATAATTTCCAGTACAAGCAAAACAAACCGAACATACGAGTCCTTCTGGTGATCTGCTTATTCGACTACTCACCAGAACAGAAGAAAGGAAATTGGAGAGACAACACTTTCCAGAAGAAATAATGCTAGGGAAATGTAGGCAAAGGTTGTACACAATGCATTTTACTGTACTTCAGACTTCACAATGAGATGTCCCTAAGCCTCTATCCTGTGTCATAAGCAGTTTCTGGCCCTGTTCTCATAAGCAGTGCCCAAGTCTTTTAGGTTAAAATGCCCTCCTCCACATTGATGGGCAGTGTTCTCTGACACTGTGATCAGTGACACAGTTGCTGCACTTCAACAATACTGTACTGGGAAGCATGTTTTCTGCAGATTTAGAATCAATAACCCTGCACAAGAAGTATTTACCAAACACGCAGGGAAAGAAGATTTTACTTTTTTTTTTTCTTACCTTTTTTTTTTTTTTTAAACTACTTAAAACTACCAAAACTAGGCAATTAAGGATGAAAAGAAGTCAGCCAGTCAACCACTTCTCCAGGTCAGCACCACAGCTTTCAGCCAAGAATGTATCCTCATGAAAACCAGTAGTATAGACACAATACTGTGGTCATTCTGACTAAATGCAATGAAGTTATGCACAACGGAGCTTTTATATTGCCTTCTAGTGGTACAGGATGACTTAGGTCACAGAGACACAAGTAAAATAGATTATTCTTAAAATTGCCACTATTGCTTTGCATTGAAACAATGCTCAACAAACTCCACAAGAAACACAACATCATTTTCTTACATGATGCAAAAGAAAGTTCCTATCCTAAATAGCTTACAACACAAGAAAACATAATTTTCCTATCCCTATCTCCATCTGAAAACTTCTTTCCAAATTTATGACAGTGCAACTACCTGTGGCCTGGGCTGGTTCCCCACAAAAACCAATATAGAACGAAGTGAAAATCCAACATATGTCATAACGTACAAGCAGTAAATAAATGCAGTATTCTGTCATACTAACTCAAGACTACTAGATAAACCTCATTATTCTGAACTTTCTCCAATATCCACTTTCCCTAATTAACAAGTAAGAACTAAATTGCCTTCTTAAGAAAGAATCAGCATGAATAAAGTTCCCAAGCATGTTTTTTTCTATTGTTATTAATTTAGAAATTACAGGTTCACATGTCTTTATTAGGTGGGATTGTCTTCTCCCTAATGTTTTTTTTTTAACCCTCTGTATCTCAGTACTGGGTAGAGAGCTTCAGAGAAATCAAATGAAAACCAGGACTAATCAGTACAACAATTCACAGCCCTAGATCACACCTACTGTTTAATTGTCTATGTTACAAGTTTTAGAGAGGAAAGAAAGAATAATTTGTGATAAAGAATGCAATTATTTTTGACAAATCAAAAACCATTTTC
The DNA here is from genome assembly GCA_013396835.1 of Psilopogon haemacephalus. NCBI lineage: Eukaryota > Metazoa > Chordata > Aves > Piciformes > Megalaimidae > Psilopogon > Psilopogon haemacephalus. Next base: position 84,017 of record VWZI01004849.1, read on the forward strand.
TACTAGGTAGACCAGCCTTTAATCCTTTACATTTAATCATCTGATTGTTGTTAATATACTGGCAAAGCTTCTAGGTCCAAACGTGCAAAAAAATGGTAACAGAAAACACAAGGAAAAGAACAACAGCAAACCAACAAAATGTCTCATATTTCATGCTGAGTTAGCAATAAAAGTGAAGATTGCGGTCTGCTGTGAGATTCAGAAGACATACACTTGGAAATCTAAGTGCTCCCCTCCTACTTCCAGCATCACCACAGTTTAAGCCACTGACAGGTAGACATTAGAGAAGGAATCAGATCAGTAGGCAGTAGACTCCTTCAAAAAAACCCACCTTGTTGAAGGCTCCTGAGGGTAACATCTCATTAATGAAAGTCTGCTAGGCATCATCACAGAAAAAAGAATTTCAGAGTGCTAATCAGGTCTGTAAAATAAAGGAGTCCTCCCACTCTCTGTTTTGCAAAAGCAGTAAAAGCACTGTTTGTTTTGAACCTGCACAGGAAGGCAGGCAGATACACCTGCTTACCAGTGTAAGAGCACATGGCAACTTAAGCAATGCATTGCCTACTTAATGTGCTTTGTTCATTTGGAAAGAATAAGCTAAAAATACTGAGACCCCACTGGCCAGAGGCCAAATCACTACTCTCAACTGACACCTCGCTGTGGGAAAAATTCTACAAGCTAACTCAAGAAATACAGGGAATTTTAAAATTCTGAGCCTAAGAAAGCCAATCTGTGATTGTAGTATCTTCCTTGAAAGGACTGCAAAGTCTGGGTCGGTCCAGATTCTAAGAACGGGCCCGAGGCCTAACTTGTGACTATCATTTTACATTAGTTCCATTTTCCTAACTCCTTTGCAGTGCTCTCTACCTTACCATGGTCAAAAGCAAAGCCTCCAGATAAGAGGGTGTGCAGCCTCAAGGTTGACTGCACCTTGATGGCCGTGTCATCATCCTGCTACAGCTGACCCAAAGTGAAGTTACACCTTAGCAAGCAAGCACTGCAAGCAGAAGACTAAGCATGAGAAGACAGAATCTGAACTTAGAAGTTTAGGCCAGCCAGCCAAACTACTACCTACTGCTCAAGGTTTTAATGAAAAAATTGAGGGTAAAACAAATTACAAATTAATTGTAGTTATAAAATAAGTAATAATCTAAATTTGGAATAAAGTGTTTCCACTGACAAATTGCACAAACCTGCCTCCTTCCTCTCAAAGAGCAACAAAACCCTCAACTACTTAATAGGAAATAGGCATTTTAAATAAAATTTCCGTTTTGTCAGAAGTAATTTTCCATCTAATTTTCCTTCTGTGAACTCCGCTAAATGCACAAAGACTCTGTGAAACAAACTGAAGTGTGGTCAAGAAGGGTTTCTCTGGGCTCTTCTCCTCCAGCCTTTGGCTTTTGTATACTATTCTTCAGCGACCCCTTTGGTCAACACGTATAGGGGAGTTCACTTTTAACTTCCAATTTCTTCACAAGCTTACACATTTTTGCATTAACTGTATTTAAAAGTTCTTCTTTCAGCTGTGACATTTTTGCATTAACTGTATTTAAAAGTTCTTCTTTCAGCTGTGACAGCTAAAAACTTACTTTTATTTTAAAATCAAAGTTGAACAGATCATTTATACTTTGTTTCAGACTGCCTACAACAGCACTTGGAAGGCTTTCTTCCAGTGACCCTGTGTGAAAGGAACCTCCTGGCCTTTTCTCAGAAACAAGATGATGAATCCATCATTGGAATATGATCCAGCAAAGAAATAACTACGAGATATTTGGTAAGTTTAACACACTGAAGTCAACAGCCCCTGTTGAAAGTTACCTTAGAATGCCTCAAAGGAACTCGCCCAGGCAAAACTTGGAACCATGCAAGATTATCTTCAGGAATTCATTCAAGACAGAGAACTTGGAGGCACATCAAACCACTGGTTTTAAGATGGCAAGAAGGTGAATCTCAGAAATTACAGGTACCCAGACATATAACAAATTACTAAACAAACATTAGATGAGTCATACGTAAAGAACATCATTATTAATCTGTCAGCACACTGAAGTTTTCTTCTTTGATGACTTACCTGGACTTGTAGGTGTATAGAAGACAGTAGACCTAATGTACCTTAACTCTAATATGCCTTTTGACATTGTCTTATATGATGCTCTCATAACAGAGGAACATAGTGTAGATGATAGAAGTAAAAATTCTACTCAGATTATTAATTAATAGTCCTCTGTCAAATTATAATTAGTTCTGGATACAAGTCATTCCTATGTATTCAGTCATAACTTGGGCAAAGAAACAGAGTAAGCAACAAAATCTAGATGATAACAGGCAGAAGTGTTTGTAAACACTTAAAAGGACAGGATAAATGTTTAAGATATTTTTTATAAATTAGAAAAATGTTCCAAAACCCAGGGCATAGACACATATGAAAGAAAAAACTGAATGCCCAAATAGATAATTAGGAACACAGAGTAGAATTTATCATCTCAGTGTATAAATGACAAAGGACACATGCTGGGGAAATGTTTGAAGTACTGAAGTTCATCAAACATTGAAATAGGCTACCACTCTAGCTCTGGCATTTTGGGGAAAGAGAATTTACAGTAGACCAGAAAATATCTATATGACATCCCAGCTTGTGGAAAAAGTGTAGATTCTGTGCACCCTTAGATTCTCCACAGGCCGAATCTCGGCAATTCTAGACACCTGCTGCTGACTGGAGACACACAGCTCGGTCCAAACCCTATCCCAGGAACTCTCTATAGTCTGAAACCTCCTCTCATTTCAGTGTTACTCAGGTAACAGGCCTGATCAGATGGAACTGACAAGACACAGATTCAATTATCCATTCAATTTTATGGTTACATAGCTGTGGTTCTGGGCCCAGAGAGTGCTGGTGAATGGTGCCACATCTACTTGGGCGCCAGTCACTAGTGGTGTGCCCCAGGGATCAGTGCTGAGCCCAGTCCTGTTGAGTATCTTCACTGGTGATCTGGATGAGGGGATAGAGTCCACCATCAGTAAGTTTGCAGATGACACCAAGTTGGGAGCGTGTGCTGATCTGTTAGAGGGCAGGAGGGCTCTGCAGAGGGAACTTGACAGGCACAGTCCAATGCCAGGAGATTTAAGAAGGCCAAGTGCCGGGTTCTACATTTTGGCTACAACAACCCCATGCAGTGCTACAGGCTGGGGACAGAGCGGCTGGAGAGCAGCCAGGCAGAGAGCACCTTAGGGGTACTGGTTGACAGGTAACTGAACATGAGCCAGCAGTGTGCCCAGGTGGCCAAGAAGGCAATGGCATCCTGGCCTGCATCAAGAATAGCGTAACCAGCAGGACCAGGGAGGTCATTATGCCCCTGTACTCAGCACTGGTTAGGCCACACCTTGAGTACTGTGTCCAGTTCTGTCAATTTAAGAAAGATGTTGAGGTGCTTGAAGGTGTCCTGAGAAGATCAACAAGGCTGGTGAGGGGGCTGGAGCACAAGCCCCATGGGGAGAGGCTGAGGGAGCTGGGGTTGTTCAGCCTGGAGAAGAGGAGGCTCAGGGGAGACCTTATTGCTCTCCACAACTACCTGAAAAGAGGTTGTAGCCAGGTGGGGGTTGGTCTCTTCTGCCAGGCACCCAGTGACAAAATGAGACGACACAGTCTCAAACTGCACCAGGGCAGGTATAGGCAGGATTTTATGAGGAAGTTCTACACTGAGTGAGTGATTTGCCATTGGAATGGGCTGCCCGGGGAGGTGGTGGAGTCACAGTCCCTGGAGGTGTTTATCAGGAGGCTGGATGAGGCACTTAGTACCATGGTTTAGTTAATTAGAAGGGTTAGGTGATAGGTATTTCCCAACCTGGTTGATTCTGTGATATGATACCATTTGCAAACATACTCAGGCTTTCTCTAGTTGCCAATTCAAGTTGCACACATTAGCAAAAATACAGATAGCTACATGCAGGCAACATCATGTGTTCAATTATGATTTCACTCTGCAATATTGTACATACGTGTCTCAGCTGACCTAAAAATACATGCTATAAAACTCTGTTGAGAAGTGATGCGTTAAAAAAAAAGCCCAGATGTCATTGCTGGGGATGCCACAATCATAAACTGAGGTTATCTTCTTTTATCATGGTTAAGAGAGGAGTTTAGATGTCAGCCCAAGGTTCAACGCAAAATATTTCTCTAGGTTTCTGTACAGTAACAGCCGAGACAAGTTAGACCTTATAAAAACTTGCCTATTTCCTACATATGCTTATCATACCTAGCTTTTATTTTAGCTTAGATATGGCTTTAGAGGAACACTTACCATATTCACAAACAAATACTATTGCAATATATCACTACAAATCTTTTAAATCTCGGACTAATACTGAATTTTTAACAGAGGCTTTGCTGCCTGTGACAGCGCTGCACAGTTCAAGCTGCCTGAATTCTCAGAACCATTGACACAGAGGGGAAAATGATGAGAATGAGATTTTAATAACATGATAAACAAAGAAATTGGGCTACCAACTTTTTCCTCTTCACTGAATTTAACTGCAGGTTTTTTTGGTTCATTGGTTTTTTCTCTTTTTTTTTTTTTTTTTTTTTACCTTCTGTTTTTGCAAGGCTAAGGAGCTACACTACGACAAGCTCCACTCTGTGCCCTTCTTGCCATCATGTCACAAAGTACTGGAACAATGCACCTCTTAACCTAACAGGCCTGTTAATCAAGAGAGTTATATGACTGCTTATTACAAAACTGGGTTCCCATTATGTTGCACTTTCAACGAATTTCTTAACTAGCAGCAGTCAAGAGCACCCCCCCCCTGCTGGCATTAGAATGAATTCTAGCAATTCAATTTGCTGGCTGCTCAAAACTAAAAATGCCAGCTGATTGCTAGTTCAGACAGCTCTGTGTTCAGCCACTTGTGCATACTTGAAATTATCTGAATGCAGTTTGAAGACTACAGCAGAAATTTTGTAATTAGAATTCTGCAATGTAGATGGTAATTTTTTCCCCCTCAGTAACACACAAAGATCAGATAAACAGGAAGCAAATTGAGGAATTTTGAAGCATGAATAGTAATCTGCCACAAACAGAATAAACATCCCCCCAAACCCCAAGAAAACCCACCACTACCCCAAAAACAAAAGAGGGGAGGGGGGGAGTGAGGAAGAAATATTTGTGATCTGGAGTCCTAATCTACTGAGATTCCTACACTCCAGATGCAGAATGTTTGCCTCAACAGTTCAGACAAAGCAGATGAGCAAAGTTATATATCATTAACTAGTTTCTTGCCTTTGATGCATGAAAACAGACATTAAGTAGGTTTTTGCAACTGTAAGATACTCTAGGGAGGCCTTGTGTTCAAATTAGGATCTCTCTAAAATGTATTTTTCACTCTATTAGTTGGGTAAGGACCATATTTTCAAAACCAAATGAACTGGTATCCCTGCCACCTACTACTTTTCTTGACCCTTTCTGCAAGAGCAAAGGAAGCCACGCAGAACGTGGCCATCTCCTCCTTTAGATCCTCTTTGTCTCCTCTGCATGTCTCCAACAACCATAAACACAGAAGGTCACTATATTCAGTTCTCTCCATCTGAAATTTTCTCCCAGAAGGAAGGATCCAGAGATTGTGCTTTAATTAAGCCAGCTGATCACTGGCTCACTGCAGTACTGTTGCCACCTGAGTCCTGGCAGTCTTTGAATAATGATATGGATGAAACATACAGACATCATACAAACAAAGTGCTGAAGGCATTCCAAAAGCATTTTAATTTTGACAGCAACAGATCTCAAACAAATATTTTAAAGCTGTACAACAGCCCATGTCTTGACTAACAAAATTAAAATTAAAAAAGGTCACCATGAGGTCATGTGACAATCAGTAATACTGAGTTATCTGGTAGCATTATGAGCTGCTCTGAGGCAAAGTGTTCTGTGCCTGCTGGCTGTACTCTGATGGTACAGCACATTCACAGCCCTGAGCACTGCGATGCACTGCAAACACATAAAACTGTGTGATTAACAAATGCATGGGGAGGACAATGAAAGCACAATTTCTTCCACATAAACTTTTTGCTCTAGTCTCAGATACTAAATGTAACATGTCCAGGGTTTAATACACAACCACCTTCTGCCATTTTCTGGGTACAGACATGCTGAACCAACTTGTCCATCTATGATTAGCCACATTCAGATTCTAACCTGACTTGAAATCGGATTTTTTGAATGTCATATGTTGATTTTTGATTACATACTTTACTGCATTATGCATAATGAAGCCAGCCAGACATAAAGCAGCAGAGACCTTGTGAACAACAGATCACCATTAGCTTGGCTATGTTGTTTTTGCTGTCAGGCATCCTGTTGTAGAAACTAGATATTACTCAAAGATACTGTTCTTGTTTTTCTTAGATATGTGGGTTTAGATCTGTTTGTTTTGTTGTTTGTTTTGTTGGTTGTTTTTTTGTGGATTTTTTGTTTGTTTGTTTAAATAAATTATATTGTTCATTACATATTGAACGAGCTAAAATAGATTTCCATATCCTGGGACTGAGAACTTTTTTTTTTTTCTTTTCTTTTTTCCTTTCTCCCTCCTCTTAAAATGACCTGGAAAATATCTGTCTTAATTCCAGGATTTTCCAAGAGAAATTAAATTCAAAAGATGACTGTATCATGGATTGGTATCACTAAAACATGAACTTGTAAGAGTTACTTCCATCAGTTTAATACAGTTGCTTGTTATTTCAGTATCTGTCTTCAGCAGTACAGAGATCTAGTATGAGCTACAGAAGACTGAAATGAAATCCAGCATCTTCAGATAGAGTTCACCTAGGACTACAGCTTTGTGTGGTTTTGGATTTGTGTGTTGTGTGATTTGGAGAAGAAATCTAGCACATTAAGATAGTGAGGGCAAACACGCATTTTTAAAATGACTACTTAAGCACAGCTTTTTCTGGACAATCTGGGTTAGAAAGTGACATCATTTGGATGGAAAGAGAAACTAGGTCCTAAGCGCAGTGCTCAGGGACTCCGGTTTTCAGAAGGGAAGCTCTGTTACATTAACTTCGGCCAAAAGTACACTCGGCTTACCCAAATTCCTCCTACTGTCCAAAATCATTCTAGCGCTGGATTTTAATTTCTTACATGAAAACTCTAAGTACAGTTGCAGAGCAACTGCATGCAGCTGTACTTTTCTCACCATTTTATTCTGGTTTTGGACACATTGAAGAGTCCTGAACAATGATGAACTTAGTGCCTGAAGCACTGAAGCACAGTGAGAGGACAAAGTAGTGCCTTTATTATCTTTCACTGAAAATGAGTATCTAAATCTGTCCATTTTGTTCTCATCTGTCCCCTTGTTTCCATTTTTCCTGCAGTGCCAACACAAAAGCTAGCCAATAACCTTAGTAAGATCATTTTGCACATTAAACTGCCTGACAAGAGCAGACATAAGGCATAAGAATTGAGTGGATTTGAGACAAAGCAGAAAATAGTGAGACAACCTTGTTCAGTCAAACTAAAGGTTTGGTGGCTTGCTTTTTCCTGTGTGTATTTTTTTTTTTTTAATTGCTCTGTAATAACCAAACCTGATTTTGTCAGAAGACACTAAAGTAATGTCAGGTATGGCATATTTTTAGAATAGAATAAAGCCAGGTTGGAAGAGACCTCCAAGATCATCCAGTCCAACCTATCGCCCACCCCTATCCAATGGCACCGTGCCCCATCCAGTCTTATCTCGAACACCTCCAGAGACAGTGACTCCACCACCTCCCTGGGCAGCCCATTCCAATGCCAAATCACGCTCTCCATGAAGAACTTCCTCCTAATATCCAGCCTATACCTCCCTCAGCACAACTTGAGACTGTCCCCCCTCATTCCGTTGCTGGTTGCCTGGGAGAAGAGACCACCCCCACCCAGCTACAACCTCCCTTCAGGTACTTGTAGACAGCAAGGAGGTCACCCCTGAGCCTCCTCTACCCCAGGCTAAACAACCCCAGCTCCCTCAGCCTCTCCTCATAGGGCTGTGCTCCAGGCCCCTCA
>VWZI01004849.1:92231-148154 GCA_013396835.1 Psilopogon haemacephalus
CGGCCCCTCCTGCCCGGCCTGCCCCCCAGCCACTCTGTCCCCAGCCTGTAGCACTACCTGGGGTTGTTGTGGCCAAAGTGTAGAACCCTGCATGTAGCCTTGTTAAATCTCATCCCATTGGCCTCTGCTTATCCATCCAGTCTATCCAGGTCCCTCTGCAGGGCCCTCCTACCTTCCAACAGATCAACACCTGCTCCTAGCTTCATGTCATCTGCAAACTTACTGATGATGGACTCAATCCTCTCATCCAGGTCATCAATAAAAATATTGAATAGGATTGGGCTCAGCACTGATCCCTGGGGCACACTACTATTGACTGGTCACCATTTGGATGTGGCACCATTCACCACCACTCTCTGGGCCTGGCCCTCCAACCACTTCTTGACCCATTTCAAAGTGGATCTGTCCAAGCCACGAGTTGCCAGCTTTGCCAGGAGCTTGTTGTGGCAGACAGTGTCAAACGTTTTGCTGAAGTCCAGGTAGACTACATCCAGAGCCTTCCTTGCATTCACCAGGCAGGTAACCTGATTGTAGAAGGAGATCAGGTTGGTCAGGCAGGACCTGCCCTTCCTAAACCCATGCTGGCTGGACCTGATCCCTTGGCCATCCTGTAAGTGCTGTGTGATTGCACACAAGATGATCTGCTCTATAACCTTTAGATAATTATATTCTTATCAAGAATATTAATCTTACATTGTAGTTTAACCCAGCAGGCAGCTAAACACCACAAATCTGTTCACTCACTCCCATACAGTGGGATGGGGGAGAGAACTGGGCAAAAGGTAACTGATGGGTTGAGACAGTTTAACAGGACAAAAAAGGAAGGGAAAATAACAGTACAATTTCTCACCACCCACTGACTCTTGACCAACCAGGCTGCGAGCAGCAAGCTGCCATCTCTTCTATGATTCATCATGACATTGTGGTATGGAATATTATTTGTCCAGCTTGGGTCAGCTGTCCTGGCTGTATATCCTCTATGCTTCTTGTGCACCCCCAGTCTCCTTACTGGCAGGGCAGCATGAGAAGCTGAAAAGTCTTTGACTAAGTGTAAGCATTGCTCAGCAACAACCAAAACATCAGTGTTTTATCAACATTATTCTCATCCTAAATTCAAAACACAGTACTATGCCACCTACTAGGAAGAAAATTAACTCCACCTCAGCCAAAATCAAGACACCTTACTGTAATATAATCTCATCCCAAAGTTCTTTACAGTGAGGGTGGTGAAACACTGGAATACGTTCCTCAGGGAGGTTGTAGGTGCTCCCTCCCTGGAGGTCTTCAAGGCTAGGCTGGATGAGGTCTTGAGAGACCTGTTCTAGTGGGAGGTGTCCCTGCCTATGGCAGAGGGCTGGAACTAGATGACCTCTTAGGTCCCTTCCAACCTAAACCATTCTACGATTCTATGCTTTGTAAACTGTGAACACTAGCATCAGAAAACATTTAAATCATAATATAAACACAGCTATGTGTAGCTTGTAGAAAGGGGAGATTATTTTAACCAGCTCCCCATAAAGCTATGCAAGAAATGATGTTACATACCAAAGAACACTAGCCATTGCAATTTAAATACCTTATAGAATAAATTATTTCAATTATAATTCCATTTCTACCCTACAGACAATTTTATTTGACTTGAAAATAACTACTGTTGAAATGTAACATTCAGCTTTCCTGGGCAAGTAAGAAGAGAGTTTGTTATCTCTGAGAAATATGACAATGGGTTTGCACGAGTTCCATCTGAGCTATGTAAAATTCCTGTAGCCTGCATAGAAGAAACTAGGTTTAAAGCTTGCCCTCCATGCCTTTTTATTTATCTGTTGAAATGTGTTTTCTTTATGAATTTGTATTATTTCCTCACTCTGATGATTTTCTATAATAGATGATTACCAAAAAGTGAGGTCAGGAATTAGCACTTGCCAGAACTGTTGAAACATAATGGCAATACACACGCAGTCACGCACACTTCTGCCAGAAGAGACACAGCTTTTGGGACTCTGTTCATGAAAAAGTATTTTCTTTTTATAGTGCAAGCCATAGGTTTACCTGTGCAGCTTAAATCTTTTTTTTCTTGAACTATTGGCACTAAACAGAATTCTTCCAGTTTTATTTATAGGCTTTAACAGCATCAGCTGAAGTTCTTATCATAAAAGGAAATTATTTCACCTCTAAGAGAGCAATCTAAAATTTAAAGGATCCTGTAGAATAAACATAAAGTATTCAACCAGCTAAACAGCTCCTGTTTACATGCCTTATCACAAACCCCTCTGGTAAAATTTCAGCTGTTGTGCTAAATCCTGAGCAAGCTAAGAAAAACACTCCTATTATCCTACATACAGTGCTACTGAAGCCTGTATTAGCAAATGAAACTCCAGTAATATCAAGCACTGCTGATATGTAAAAATGTACTGCTAATAGCCAATACCTATACTATGCAGATCTATTATTCCAAAAGAGAAGGGGAAAAAAAACATCACTCAGGAAAAATAAACACTAGGAATGTGTTGATGTTCAAAACATGCTGTCCAGCTAACTCAAGACATTTTCAATTTATCAAGATTCTGTATGAGCTGGCATTACAATTCAAGCACAGAAAACCTTCTGTAACAGCCTAGTCTATATATTACCATCAAAACCAGTGATTCTGTAAGTGAAACTGGAAGCTTATCTGCTGATGCCCAAGCAGAATATTTTTATGACTACTCTGCCTCCATTCTGGGTCTGTTAGATGTGCAACAGGAATAAAAACATACGAGTGTTAAAGTGAATCAGGTATTACTGACAGTGCCAACATATAGATGTTATGTAGGATTGTATTTGAAAGATACAGGAAGTATCAACCTCCTGGGGTACAAGCATGCAGTCAAACCTGGAAAGCAGGAAGACAGACATACACAAATGAGAAATTAAAGAATACCTTCCTTAGAAGGATTTTAAAATTAGGAACAAGAAACATAAATGCGTTACAGGTTGCATTCTGCAAATCCTGTGTATTTATCTACCACACAAGTAAACTACTTAAGTTCTTGTGTGTTTCTGTTGTTTGAAATATAAGATTACAACAGGTGATAAAAATGCTGCTGCATCTGCAAATAGTGCTCTCCCATAAGAAGCCTGGAAAAGGGGGATTTCATGTTCAGATTCAAAAGAGGGTTATGAAGAAAAGCAATACAAGTTCTTCACATCTTAAAAGTACTTAGATAATAAAGACTTTTTTCTTTCTCTTGAAACAGGTTGCCCACAGAGCATATGGATGCCTCCCTCTCTGGAGGTCTTCAAGGCCAGGGTGGATGGGGCCTTAAGCAACCTGGTCTAGTGGGAGGTGCCCATGGTAAGGAGGTTTGAACTAGATGATCTTAGAATCACAGAATCAGCCAAGTTGGAAGAGACCTCCAAGATCATCCAGTCCAACCTATCGCCCAGCCCTATCCAATCAACTAGACCATGGCACTAAGTGCTCCATCCAGTCTTTTCCTGAACACCTCCAGGGATGGTGACTCCACCACCTCCCTGGGCAGCCCATTCCAATGGCAAATCACTCTCTCTCTGAAGAACTTCCTCCTAATATCCACTCTATACTTCCCCAGCACAACTTAAGACTGTGTCCCCTCATTCTGTTGCTGGTTGCCTGGGAGAAGAGACCAACCCCCACCTGGCTACAACCTCCCTTCAGGTACTTGTAGACAGCATTGAGGTCACCCTTGAGCCTTCTCTTCTCCAGGCTAAACAACCCCAGCTGCCTCAGCCTCTCTTCACAGGGCTCTGCTCCAGGCCCCTCACCAGCTTTGTTGCACTTCTCTGGACACATTCCAGTACCTCACTATCCCTCTCTTGAACTGAGGGGCCCAGAACTGCATGCAGTACTCAAGGTGTGGCCTGACCAGTGTCAAGTACATGGGAAGGATAACCTCCCTTGTCCTGCTGGCCATACTGTTCCTGACACAGGCCAGGATGCCATTGGCTCTCCTGGCCACCCTCAAGGTCCCTTCCAACCCAAAGCATTCTATGAATCTATGAAAAAAGGTATTTTCATTTTATTAAACTTATAACCAGGTATTATGTGTTTTACCTCACTATTTTTCAAGGAGTATTTCCTTCTTGCTTTCACAGTCATACCTTATTTCACCCTGTTCTTAGGCAAGGCTGCAGATCTGCTTATGTAGAAAGAGACAACTGAAACAGCAAGGAAGCCATATGTCAAATTAACGATGTGCAGAGGTTTGCACAGAAGTACTGCCCACAGGCTGCCTAATTATACATGAGCTGAACATCCTCTTTCCCAAACACTAACCTGAAAAAGCTATCAAAGTTTTTTATAAGTATAAATTACGTATATTTATGGTCATGTCGGATCCTATGTACAATTTCTTGTGATTGAGGTTCTGTGTATCTTTCCATTCAAACAAACATCTTTGTACTCTGCTAGCATCTCTCTACTTGGTGGGGTTTTTTGTTTTTGGTTTTTTCTGATTGGAAGAAAAACTCCTTATATAATTGAATCTATTCTGTCTTTTGGACATAGAAATCTGAGGGATGCTATACACTTGAGAACATTAAGACGAAGCCACTCCTTAATATTTAGATTTCTGACAACTAAACCTCAGTCTTCCTGTCCGTTTTGTACGTATATCAGCTACATAGTGTGTGAAAATAACCCATACCCTTCTTCCTCTTCAACAAAAACAAGGACAGTGGCTTCATTAATAAGTCTATCTCTTTTGTGACTGGTTGTTTATATCAGCTTGTTCTCTAGATTGCAGTGAAAGTATTGAACGTTCCAGACATAATTTAATTGTTCTCAAGTCTTGACTGCACATAATTTTGGGCTGGATCCTGCTGCTGGGTAAGACTTTCAAAACAAAAGTACCTGTACACACTAAAAAAATCATCTTTCTCTGCATTATAATGCACATGGGTTTAGGAACTATGGTGGTCTTAATAAAAAGAGTGAGTGCAGCCAAGTAAGAAAAACAGGCATGTTTAGCTGAAAGTACAGTATATTCAGGATAAAATAAAAGTAGTCCTCCAGTCCCACCAAAAATGTGCAAAGGAAAATAAATGCCTGAAAAGGCCATTAAGTCAACATGAACACAGATCACTTAACAATTTCAAACCATGAAAATAAATACTGCATGTGCATGTTGAGTAACCAACCTGTGCATTTGTAAGAAATCTAACTATAAACATTTTCCCCTTTTATGATTTAACTTCTTGCTACTGCATTTTGTTTCCTGTAAAACAATGGAGTCAAATAAGCAGTTGTTGGGATCTACCATCCTATGTTTAAGATAAAATTACAAAACTCCTCACAAAACACAGATTTTTGAAAACTAAGTTCTCCTGGCCTTGACAGACAGCATATGTTATAAACAGAGGATAGGAACCACTGTCACAGGGGTAGCAGACATACCGTCAAACAACCCATCAAGCTCTGCTCAAATGGTCTCTGGAAGGCTCTGGGGTCTCCACACCAGTCCAGGAGCTCTGTTGCTGCATTATGGAAGTTTGCAGGGTTCTGTAAGTGCTGAAAAGGGAAGATAAAACAACATGGTAAATGGCATACACCAAGGGCTGATAGTGGTTTTCTACATCACCTTATGCATAGCTTGGAAACTAGGACAATGTATTATTTAGAAAGAAGACCTTAAACTGAAAGTGAATGCAGAAAATTCCACTCTATTCTTCCTAATTCTTATGCAGATTTTCTCATTTTCTGATATGAAGTTATTCACTGGAGATGAGGTGTATCTGAAATACCAGAGCTCCCCTGGATTCCTTCCTCCATAACGTGACCTCTCCCACCTGCAATTTCTAACAGATTCTACTTGGAAATCAAAATTGTCTAAGCCCAAATTGTGGGAAATTTCAGTCCTATCTTCAAAGTCTTTGCATTGGGCTTTTGCCCAGCCTTCCAACAATGAAGACTTTTAATTCTGTTTGCCAGCCAGGAGGCAAACACAATGGTCTCAGAAAATACCAGTGAGGGAGCAAAACACATTTACTATACTGACCTTTTCTATTAAGTTTTTACTTCTGTTCACCATCATGTATCATGAGCAGTTTAGGTGATCAACTTTGGGATGATGAAAAGCAGAGGATTATTTCCTACCTGAAGTGTGTCGTGACGTTTTCACGTGCATACAAGTATGTAAAAATTTCAGAGCAGAATCCTTTTTTTTCTCAAGAAGCTAGAACAATTTTGAGGGGAAAAATCTGTCTTTGTTTTGAAATTTGCATGGCCAATGCAATTTTGTAACTGTTACATTAATCTCTGCCTTTGTACTGAACAAACTGTACTCCTCCTTTTAGAGATGCTCAGTAAAGCTTACCTGATACTATTATTCACACTGTCATCCCTCACTGTGCTACAATGCCAAAGTGTTCTAACATTTTAACAGAGGGAAGGCACAGGAAGGAAGGAATTAATTTTACATTAATAATCTTGCTAGTAAATTCTCCAGTTCTGGTAATGCTAGATGTTTCAATGAAATCTCCAGAAACAAGCATAAAGCTGTGTATTTAGGAATTATTGGTACTTTTAGAATACTATCTTTAGCTGATAAAAACATGAAATAAGATAAACATTTTATCTGGAAGGCCCAATATCCAAATATATATATATATATATAAATATATATATATATAAAATATATATATAAAAAAATAAACCCACTCATTTTGTATCAGTTGTATAATTTGGGAAAACAGGACTGCTCATTTCTAGGTATTTTTTTCCCTCCCCTTGTCTCCTCATGTCTGAGAAGCTGCATATATTAACTTTACATAAATGAAGGAAAAAATATTCCTTCCATGCCAGGTTCTGAGGAGCTTACAGTCTGTAAGCTCTTGGATCATGTTACTGTAATTTTAATTCAATGAAGGCTATTGGTCAGAGGCCATCTTTCAAGAAAAGATGACTGGCATGTGGGGCATGGATTTTTGAAACAATAGCAGAATTTTAAAAACAGACAGGCAATTCCAGAAGGCAAGAAAGGCATGCAAGATGGAGAACAAGTCACATCATACTGAACACATGTTGCACTGGTAGGACACCAGTCACAGATCTCTCAATAGGGAAAAACGAACCAAAGAAAACCACCTTCCATACTGAAACAACATTAAAAAAATAAAAGAAAAATCACGGAAAGCTACTAGGTTCTGACACAGTAATTTAATAATCTGTATGTCTTTGTGAAATGAACTGAGATCCATCAATGAAACTGATTGAATCAGCATCTGAAGGGGGTCTACAGGAGGGCTGGGGAGGGACTATTCACAAGGTCTTGTAATGACAGGACAAGGGTCAATGGGTTTAAACTGGCAGAGGGGAGATTTGAACGGGATGTTAGGAGGAAGTTCTTTCCAGTGAGGGTGACGAGACACTGGAACGGGTTGCCCAGGGAGGTTGTGGCTGCTCCCTCCCTGGAGGTGTTCAAGGCCAGGCTGGATGAGGTCTTGAGCGTTCTGATCTAGTGGGAGGTGTCCCTGCCTATGGCAGGGAGTTGGTACTGGATGATCTTTGAGGTCTCTTCTAACCTAAACCATTCTATGATTCTATGAAATGGCCTAAACAAGAGCTAGGTACTATTTCTTTTCACTAGTGTTGCCTTTTGCCAGCTACACACAATGTCTTCTGCTAACACTTACTATGAAATATCCCCTTTAAGAAACAGAAAGTATATCTGATTCAGAACAACTTGTACAGATTTGAGCTAATGAAGCAAAGTAAGCAAACAACCAAGCAAGCCAAGACAAACCAAACACATACACACTTGCACTAAACCAACCCAAAACCCAGAGCAAGACCTTAGCCATATGTTTAGTTTTCAGTTTAGCACTGCAAAATGCCAATTTCTACTTATGATAAGACCACTGAGAAGTATCCCTTTTGAGTAAAGATCCATCATATATTAAATTTGCACTTCCCTCTAGAAGAAGAAGCTCCTTCTACTTTCCTGTGTCAAAGCACGCCTGAATCAATGACTTGTTTGTTCTGTAACTGTCCATTGAGTTGGACTCAGTGCTAAGGCATATGACCATAACCCACTTCTTCAATACAGGAAGGATGCTGAATTCCTGACTTCCTAAATGGAACTATGCAACTGAAACTCTTTTAGACACTGTCTAAGCAAGATGAACAATTCTATTAGTACAGTTATAGGCTAAAAAGCCCCCAACAAACCGTAAGAAAATCTGGCGGAATACCAGTGGTGTCCATCTCTGTGAAGTGGAATTTAGCAGTTTCTGGGATGAGAGAAATATGTGGACACTTCTTGCAATGTCACCTGCAGTTCTGTCTGGGGCATATTTCTTACAATTTTATGACTTTCTTAAGATCTTTAAATTAAAGCTCTCCAATTCTTCTTTTTCAGATGGCAAAGTCACTTTTGTGGAAAACAAAGAGAAGATCCAGAATGAACCAAAGTGTGAAGGCAGGTGCAACTTCTTCCCTCAGCTACACAAGATGACATTCCAAATGCCTGCTGTGATTTTTAACTTATTAACAGCTTAAACACAGCACCCACAGCAAAAAGCCCCAATGTCTTTCACATCCGCACAAAAAAACCCCCTTGCTTCCATTGAATATTACATCTACTATATTCATCAAACAAGAAATAAAGAGGGTTTTTTAGCTCTCAATCCAAGACAGAAGTACAAAACAAAGCTTAAGATCCATCCATCAGCTCTGTTGTGAAGTATTTCCCATTTGTAGTTCCATCTTCTAATTATTGACAGCATTTTGATAGAAGCAAGACATGTACTATGCTTCCTGTAATCAATGCAGGAAAAAAAGCAAACCCATAAAATCATCTCATTACTAGATGGTGCAGAAAAAAGTAACAATGAACCAGATCTGGTTGTGACACACTTTGGTGTATCTTCAAAGCTACTAATAAAGGTCCATGTAACACCACCATGCTTGGAAGCAATGGTGTTTTCAACAAGTGCAGAGCATTTGTATGAATAGCATCTGAAGCAGAGATGCACAAACCCAATGAGCTGAATAAATTGGTTCTTTACCAGATTGCTTTCAGTATCATCTGCTTTTTAGAAGGCCATTAGTGAAACATGACAATTTATATTATTTCAAAACCTAAGAAAATTTACAGTGTAATCATCAACCTAAGGTAATCAAAATGAGTGCAATCAAAATCCTAATATTTCCTTAGCCTGAATGGAACAAATCACAGAAATCCTTGATGCATTGCTGCAGGGATCACCAGGTGGTGCTTTGAAGAGACAGTTTCTCAGTGATTTATTTTAGGTCTTGGAAGGAATCTTGTGTTCTTTGTATCACTTCAATTAACAGTCTGGTGTCGGTGGATGGAGAGAACAGCGAAGGACTTTGCTCTCTATTTTACTATGTCCAATGAGTGAATTGTACCAGCAAAGTCCCTTTCTGAGGACTGGGCTGACATTTAGGCTGTATTCAAAGGACAACAGGAATATCTACTTGCTGCTCATGGATGCTCCCAACTTAATGTTTTATTTACACAAGAGCAGACTATCTTTGTAACACAGTAGCAGAAGATGCCAGGTACACTAGGACCCAAGTTCATTAACTTTCACAGTAACTGTATGCCTGTTCAATGACTTCATGCTTTGTATTCACCCGGAGGGAGAGGAACAGCATTAATCTGTGGAGTAACACATAGTAGCTGATACGTGGCAAATTCTGTTGTGAAGATTTTGAAATATGGGCACTTCTTACTGCTTTTCAATTAGTCAGCAATGAAAAGAACTCAATATGCAAAGCTCTATGTAGAACCAAAAGCATAAGCTTCATCCCACACATGAATTTAGGCCCCTATGCATGAGATAGACATATGTAATAAAGATCTTACTTTTTAAAAGGATATTACAACACAAATAATTATTTTTGGTCTACATGTCCATGCCAAAGTGGGTGAAAACCACCTCCCTCAACCAAAGACTCAGTAATGATTTTAGAAGCAGAAACCAATTGTCCACACTGAAATATGGCAAGGGCAACAGCTTTATCTTCTCTAAATACAGAAGACTGCAACTGAGATGTACACTTAAACAGAACAGTGTAGTAAATGATGGAAGAATAACATTAAAATTAACGGCAATTACAGAGGGTTAACGTTTTGCATGCACATCAAAAAATGCTAACATGGCAGCAATGGTATGGAAAGTGAGCAATTTAAACATGGACTCCATATGTTTTGGTTTGTTGCTACAGAAAACAAATGTAGAACTTCAGTTTACAAATGACATCTCTGGTGGAGGAGTTTTTCTTTATTTTCTGTGGAATACATTAGACTGAAGGCACAGACCTAATTTGCCACAGCTTAACCTATTCAAAATGAGTTGTCATATAAATAAGTTTTTGAGCAGCAAACTGCTTAACTATGCTAAACAAGCTATTGCATTTGTTTACGTGATGTCGCACCAAATTATGAAGGCTGACTCAAGTTGTCTGTTTATTTTGCTGAGCTACGTCTGCTCTGTGTCTCACTCCTTGATTTAATTGAGCTGCTGAAGATAATACAACTTATCACAGAGACACTATGCCATGTTGCTAGATTCTAGGTTAATTAACAGTAGCCTACAGTCACTGAATTTCTCACATGGTTAGCCACTTGGACCCTGTCTACTGTCTAGCTTCACTAATCAACGAGTCTGGGAATTTTACATTAGCAACAGAATACAGAGCAACACAAGGAGCTTTTGACTGCACAGAAAAAGAAAACATGTCTAGATGGTAGGTAGCCTTTGCTTTGCTCTGAAATTAACCCCTTCCTACACACCATGTGGCAAACCTGTTCCTACACACCAGCTTGGCAAATCTTCTGGTGAACCAACTGGGGAAATAAAATCCAAGGCAGCTGCTCTCCTGCAAGACAGAAAGTTATGGCTGCTGTTTCACAAGCAATGCCAGCTAATGCAAGCACTGGCAGCTCTCAGCCTCCCACGGCTCTGCCTTCTCCTGCCTGTTCTCCTGCATAGTGCAAGGGGACACATGGCTAGATGGTGAACTAGCCTGATCCTATACTGCAGATTTCACCTCCATTGGCTCTCCAAAATGTCATATGATGTAGCTCCTTGAACATTAGTGCTAGCAGGCCAGACAGCAGTGTGCCCCTCCAGCAGCAGACCACTTCATGAGCTAATGGCAATGATCATGGGTCACAACACATCATCTTTCCATGCCCGTATTAGACTGAAGTTGACCTAAAACTAAGGATACATTTTCTTGATATACTTAGTCTCATGCACATCGAGCTGCCCTCAAGAACTTCCCCAAACCACATGCTCCACTACTTTCCACTGAAGTGCATCAGAACACATTCACTGTTCTGAACATGAACTAACCACCCAAATACCGATTTTCAGTCATCACTTACAGGGAGATTCCCTATGTGGCCATACAATCATCAGACCTGATTCAAAGACAGTGGCAGCAAACAAAGGTAGGGCTGGGAATGTAGCAGGACACTGCTCTCAGCAGTCCACACTTTGGATTAAATGCATCACAAAACTTCTCTCGAAGATGGAGCTATACCATCAATATGAGAGGAAGACAAAGTTACATTCACAGTCTGTTCCTCCTCCCTCAGAACACATTCTCTTTTTAAATTAATGGTACTTTTGGTTATTAAAACCTGAAGATTTAAAAAAATAATAATATTTCTCACTATTTTCCACAAAATAAAACACATACAAAGAAATGTGCCAAAAGGAAATAATGTTTTTAATGTTCTGGAGCCCCCAACACAAGAAGGACATCAAACTGTTGTAGCAAGTCCAGAGGAGGGCCACAAAGATGCTCAGAGGGCTGCAGCACCTCTGCTATGAGGACAGGCTACAACAGTTGGGGCTCTTCAGCCTGGAGAAGAGAAGGCTTTGAGGAAAACTTGTAGTGGCCTTCCAGTATCTGAAGAAGGCCTACAGGAAAATTGGGGAGGGACTATTTACAAGGTCTTGTAAGGACAGGATGAGAAGTAATAGGTTTAAACTGGAAGAGGAGAGATTTAAACTAGATATTAGGAAGAAGCTCTTTACAGTGAGGGTGGTGAAATGCTGGAACGCGTTGCCCAGGGAGGTTGTAGATGCTCCCTCCCTGGAGGTGTTCAAGACCAGGTTGGATGAGGTCTTGAGTGACCTGTTGTAGTGGGAGGTGTCCTTGCCTATGGTGGGGAGTTGGAACTGGATGATCTTTGAGGCCTCTTCCAATCGAAACCATTCTATGATTCTATCATACTACACATATTCACTCCAGGGTTAATCCTGAGATTTCAACCAAGTTATTACTAGCTTAGACCACAGGTTCATCTATGAGTTCTGCAAAACCTTGGAATGGGTCCAGAATCTCAAGTGATACAAACCTTGGTACCAAATCCATCTTTACTAAACGACAAGCCATATATTCACTATGCCATAGATTTTGCTTAGAGCTTGTGACATTTGAAATTCAAGCATACAACTCTAGGGTTCACATGATCTGCTTGCTATTTTCAGCTACTGGCATCCAGGTTTTCAAGCCCTTTTTCACAACAATGGGAGTAAAATTCTCATATGGTTGTAAAATATAGGAATCTAAAAGTGGAATAAAACATACAGTAGCTATTGAACTTTATAAATATAAGGATGCTCATAACTATTAATGCAGAAACCACAGTTCCTTTGGAACTAAACTGATTGATACTAACTGAGGAAGGAGCTGACCCCTCTTTTCCACACCTTCGTGACTTTTCTAACTCTGATGCACACCCACTCTGACCCCTGGGGGACAGAATTTGGTGTCCAGATGCTTTGACAGATTCCACCAGGCAATTTAGACTTCTTTTTTTCTATCATAATATTCATCCAGATATGCTTGCAATCAAATGTAATGAAAATGCACTGTTGAACTGAAAGGGGGGCAAAGAGGACTAGAAAACAAACGAACCTGGGAAGGGAATAGCCAGGGAGAACAGAAAGAGATTATATAACTTTCAAATGAAACAATCCAGGATCAGAACAACTGTGGTCCTGCATGTCAGGCTAAGGGTGTTCAACTCCCAAAGGAAAGCTAATCACCTATGTAAAGAATGTAAACAAGATTCCTGGTCAGACACCCTTGACACAGGGGGAGACAAGGCTGGTCTCTGTTATTAGTCAGCACACAAGTATGTTTCCCACTAGATCTAAATTTGATAGCTGACTTGGCACCATAAGCAAGCTGATTTGCAGCATCTGAAAATCAGCAAGAGTCTCTACGTGTCAATACGTTAGTAGAGCCTTTATTCCTTAAAAAACTGAGCAGGCTCCATGAATGAGCCCAATCGGGAACCCTTCTCCCTCACTTATACGCATGCCCCTATTTCAGATCCCCATCCACCAAGAGCTCTCTCTCTCTCTCTGCCTGCAACACTCAGGTGCTACAGAAATACAGAACATTAACCAAGGATATGCTTTAAATGCAGCAAACTCTGTAATTTGAAATAGGTGGTTTCTCCATTGCTTTTCTACAGATAAGCCTGACTACACAAAGGCCTTATCCACATGCTGTTATATTCAGTCTATTAAAAATTCCTCTGCAAGTGAAGATTCAAAACAAATGGCCCTTTTCTTTTACAAGAGGATAGAAGGGAGTATTGAGCTATTTTCTATCTGTTGGGAGTGTGATTTTTGTTTATCTGGATATGGTTCAATTCTCTATAGTCTCCTTCAATATCAAAGATTGTTTTATTTATCAAAAAATTAAAAGGATCAAGCTGTGCATTTTGTATTCAGATAATCCTCCCCTCCTGATTTAGTGTTTGTGAGATTGAGAGATCCCTAATTAATAGAATTATCTTGCACTTACATGGCTCATTCCATCGAAGGCTTTATAAATGTTTTATTATACTCACATTTTGAGAAGCACTAGATACACACACAGAGATTTAAACCATGTTAGCTATGCCTACTTATAAAAAAAAAACAAAACAAAACACCAAAACCCAAAACAGAATGAAAGGGAGTAACTTTTGCCCTCTTTGGCCACTGCAGCTTCTTGCTCAAAGAAAAAGAGTAAATACTGAGCAAAGACCAGCGCCTCCTTATCAGGTATAACTACATGTAAATACTGGGTAAGATGAACAGGGGACTCAACACTAAAGACAGAAGATCACAGGCTAAACAAAGGCAAACTAAAATCCACAAGTGTCACTGAACTGCCATAAAGCAAGCTGTCCAGTTGTGAGTTTTAAAAGAACAAGACCTGCACTACTGCAGATTTCCATTGATGCTTCTTGTACATTTTTAGTATTAAATGTTTGTACAAATCAGTATTGCTTTGAGAAAAGGAGAATGCCTGGTAACTGAATCGCCTTGTTCTACTCCCTGGATCTCCTATACCATGAGCTCGGGGAGAAAGACTGCACATCTGAATGTGCTAGTAGAAAGGAAAGATACTCCAACCTTGGCTTGCCCATGAATTCCACAAAGTGTTGAGAAATTGATTCAATATCCTCATCTCCAAGCACCATAGTTAAAAGAGCTAAAGCAACAATTACTCCCTAACTGCTGATGAGAATTACCTCATTACCTCCCCTCTCTGTACCTTTCATATCTATGTAACCGCAGTATGTTTATGACACACTTTGATATGTCTTTGTGTTATATAAAGGAACATGCAGCAAACTGGAACTTCTGTCATAAACCCATCTACGGCTGTTCCACCCAAGACAAACTTAAGGGCCTAAAGGTTGTGATCCAGATCTGACTGAAGATGGAAATGGGGCACACTGGTGGCAATATGTCTTTTTGTTAATTCATAGATAGAGTCAACAGTGCCCAGTCCAATCTTCATACCCTTCTTACCACCAGCATCTGGATTGCTGTTATGCCAACTAAGAGCACCAAGAATGGTATTTTTCAAAAGAGACTCCAAATAATCAGAGGGCTGTGAATGAGTAGTTCCTTATTCACTCACAAAGTGAGATTTTATGGGGAAAAAAAGTCAAGAAACAAAAGATACAACTGTTTGTTCTTTCTCTAAGGCCATGCTCAGTGATAAAAGGTTCCAATCCCTCTCTAAAATTGCAATTACAGCTCAAATGAATTATGAAATCAGTTTGCCTAACCAGTTCATGCACTCTTCTTGGCAACTAAAACATTAGCACCTCCCTACTGTAACACAGTAGCATAACATGTCTCTCTGAGGCCTCTTCAACTCTATTATTCCAATAGTCAATATAATGATACAGAAGCTTTCTTCTCTAAAGCCACTGTGATTTTCAGCCAGTAGTTTCAGTCCAAAATACCTCAACATATCCAAAGTTAATTTTCAGAAAGTAGTGGTCATGCTCTTTCCCTGTACTATTAGAATAATGATCTAAATATATGTTAATAGGTTTTATTGATGAAAAGAGACTTATCTGTTCCAGACTTGTTTACCTGACTTCTGTAACAGAAACAAAAAAAAAAACAAACCCAAACAACAAAAAATCCCAAACAACCAGAAAAATGCTAAGCTTCAAATTACTGTTAGAAGATGATTAGGTGAAGGATAAGGACAGGAGAAATGGGGCAGCTACATAAATAATTCCGTGTTTGGAACCATTTAATAAATTGAGGTGCATATGACAGTGTTTCAAACAGTTCGGGCTAGTGGTTTTTTTTCATGCAGTTCTTGCCAAATCAAGGTGTTCTGAAGACATTAATGAAGTATTATAGCAACTCTTTACTGTCAGTAGTGTGTCCTTTAAAAAAAAATAATACTACCCAAGACTATAAAGTGAGTTGATGTGATAGTTTGGGAGTTACCTACCCTCCCACACAATGAATTCACCCAGACTAGACTCAGCTGGCTGGAAGTTAAGAAATGATGCTTTGCATTCATAGCTTAGCACAATATACAATCAGATATTTACAATGTATTACAGATATTTACAGTTACATACAACTTAAAAATAATACAGAAACAGAATACCCCTCCCAGAAATCAGAGTCCCCAGGAGGGACTCTCAACCACCCTTCCACCTTCTTTCCACCTCCCACTCTTATCCCAGAATCTGCCTTACGTGCAGGGTGAATTGGAAGGATCAGTGAGGGGAGTTAGAAGCAGAATGATTTGTTGGATTACACAGACCCAGCTAGAAGCCAGGCAGAGACACAGACAGTGACAGACCCAGATTGTCTTATCTATGTTTGTGTTCTTGCTTTTATACATCTCAGCAAACTTACGAGTGAAGTAGACATCACCACTGTTTTCTTTTCAGAGCCTATAATCTAGTTTTTCTCATTAAAATATTCCAATTAGCCTCAAACCATCACAGTTGATGGCAAGGGGAAAAAAAAGCACCTGCTCAAATTTATCTGACTTGTGTACCCATGCAACTTTAAAAAACACATTGAAAAGAAATTTATTAATTTTCTGAATTTCAGGATAATAAATGCACTAATTTTGAAAATAATCAACAGCACTCAGTATACCCAAACAGCATCACTTTTGTTGCACACATTTTGTTTCCCAATCATTTTTTGCCTCATTTGAGTAATTTCCATACTTGTTGATTATATTTTTTATAGGACATTTAATCGACTGATTTAATCCTTATTATTTTAATCTCTAAATCTATGCAGAGAGAAAAATCTAAAGGTGCCTACTTAAAACGACCACTGTGTGAACTGATACCACTGTGTAAGACAGAAAATTCACATAACCTATTCTCATGGGTCCTGCCAATTAGCTAGACATTATTGAGATATTTCAAAGTCAAAGGGCAAAATGCTCCCTGTACATATTTTCTTTTCTGTGTACTTAGAGAACTACCTGTGGTGCGTACTTTATGACCTGTCTATGATGTAAGTTGCTCTTATTGCATAGTGAGTAGAAACTAGGAGAAAACACCACAGCAGTGAGAAGACTTTTCCTTCAGCAGATGATGGTAGAAGTCTGAACAGCTGAAGGCTCCTGGTATTGGCAGTAATGTCACCACTTTGTCTTCTTTAAAAGCTCCACCTTGTTTTACAAACAGGTAAAATAGTCCTTCCATACAAATGCCATGTAAGTCATACCTGCCAGAGATTTGTTGTTGTGCTGATGCACGTAACAGAAGGAACTTGAGTAGCAGGTGCATAGGTAAGAAGGAAAAGTGAAGAATAGCATATCAGAAGCTAAAGGCATGTCACCACCTATGTCACATTCACTGCAGAGTTTGACCCAGCTGCTGCTGAAAAAGACACTCTGTGCTCACCTGACACTGAGTTGACAGCATGGATCCAACTTACAGATTTCTAGAATTTTCAAATGTTCATCCTTACCACCAATAGGCCAGATTAGTTAGTCGCACAGCAAAGAATGCAATTATTCTAAATACTATGGGTACTGGAAATTGTAAGTTTAAAACATGTTTATTTTCCGTTTTGAAAACAGTTAACAGAACTAATCTCTCAGCCTTTGAGGACAGGTGCTACAGCAAAACAAGCAGCAGAACTGGGAATGAAGGGGAGAAGTGTACCCACACCAACTTTACCAGCCCACCACAGAATGTGATGGGTTGATTCCACCCACTGAAATTTCAACAGAGAAACAAGCAGCCAAGTACTGCAAACATGATGAAGGCATTTTCTTCCCTCTCTCCTCCTGAGTTGCCTCTAGAACATTGCCTCTTGATTATCTTGCATCTTCACTGCCTGAGCCAGAGAAAACCCTACCAGGATTCAGGATCTAACAGGTATGGGATGTTCATTGACAAGTATCTAAATGGACTAGAGAAGCCATGAAAGTTGGTCTGCTGTCAGTTTTTCCTAAACATACTTAACTCTAGCAGAGGAATATTCCAACAGACTGGGCACAAAAGCAAAGAATTTGCAGCTACAAGCCTCAGGGGAAAAAAAAAAAAAAAAAAAAAAAAAAAAAAAAAAAAAAANGAAAGCAAGCAAGAAAGGAGGCAATATATCTACTATACCTACTAAGACAGCACCAATGGACCATTCAATCAGTAACATGGAACACTTCAGGCCTGCTGAATGGCTTTTTATGGAGAAGAAAGATCTTTTTCACCATTAACCTTACTGCTATGTGCTACTTTGTATTTAGCCGATAGAAACTCTGTGACATTTACATGGACTAAAACCAAAAAATACATATTCTAAATAAACGTGTCCTTTGTAAGAATACTTTTCATTTTCAGTTCCTCATGAAAAAAAAAAAATCATGAAGCTTTATTAAAGCCCTTTCAACTGTAATTTCATACTAGTCCCTACTGACCAGTCAAAAATATATTTAAAATTACATGTTTAGGACTGATGAACATTTAGATAAGCCTGCAACAATAACACTGAAGACCAAATGAATTGGCTAAAAGATTTCAGGGTTTAAATGCTAACAGTTATGTAAACAGAAAGAAATTTATTTTCCTCTGAATTGCAAGTGACCAAAACCCCCAAATCACACAGCAATTCCAGCTTTTAGCATATCTCCCTGAATGGCCAGCTAAGCATTATAAAGCACCGCAACTGCAGCAATTAAACAAGCTTTCTTGAAGGAAAGGGTGAAGAAATACAAATGCCTTTCTAAAAATCAACCACACAATGTGTGTCTCAAAATAAGTGGGGTTCTCCAAATGATCCATCATCATTTGACAATAGTGCTCAGTGTGTCGTGATGTACCCTGTGACAGAAGCAGCAGAAACAATCTTCTGTGTTCTCACTATGATCAAATATTATTGACATCGGAGAGCCTTTTCATGCTTCCCTTTAACCTCTTACTAAAATTTCAGCATAGCTTTACTGTGTATCCTGACAATCATCCTCAGCACAGCAGGAAGACAGCACCAGCTATTCTGAAAGGGACAGCTTCCTTGTTAACTTCAACACAGAAAGAGTTTCTCTATCTTCCTCTTTATTTAGAATTTCAGAAGCAATGTAAGGAAACTTTACAAAGTTTGACTGGCAGCAAACAGGAACAACAAAGAATGAGAAGTCCTCCGATTTAAAATAGCTCTAAGTTTTTCAAATGGACCCATCAGAGTGAGAGCAGAGACGTCATGCAGACCACTGATTTTGCCTAACATTTGCTTACATCGTTTAAGGAAGATAATGGATGGTGTTTGATTAAAGCCCTACCTCTTGTCTATTAGGAAGAACAGCTTAAGAAAACCAGTCAATTTTCTGTTGAGATCTCCTGGGCCATCTAGAGGTCTCTGCCTGTGGCCTGAGCACCTGCAGAGCCCCAGAGTTTAAATCTATGCCCACCCAAACCAATTCTTGCTACCCCACTGCTCCACAGTGGACGGCACGTCAGAGTCACCTGAGCCATGAGTACTGAGCAGATTATTACTGCAGCCTCCAGTAGGGCAGTTCTCAGGGCCTATCAGGCCTCTGCTGAGCACATACTAATTTTGTAATTTTGCTGTTTTGTGGATTTGTTTGTATGGGCAAAGAATTACAGAAGAAAGTCTGCAACCTGAAGATCCAGCCTTCTCAAATGCACTCTTCAGAGTCTCTTGTGTCATGACAAACAAATTGCATGTGTAAAGGGAAGGCTGTTACTTTGGCTTTTTCCACTGTACATCAAAAAATTTATGTCTGATTTTAAAGCAGATACACTTACAAATACTGAGGGAGTCAGCTACAAAGAGACCACACAAGCTGTTACAGCCTTCCACAGAAGTCTGGGATTTTAAAAAGCATAAATATACAGCCACCTCTTCAGTTTGCCCTTTCATCTGTTCTGAAACNCACGCAGAGGCTTCATTTCCTAACCAGCTGATCATATACAAGTTTGGGGTTTGTAGCTTTAAAGCGCTAAGAAAGATGAAGGTAAAACACAACTTTGATCCTGGAACAGAAGTCAACAAGGATATTGTGGGTGGCTAACAATTCACAGAGCTGGGAAGACAGAAGTCTGTCCTGACCCTGTGTTGAAACCTGATCGAGTTGAAGAGGCACACGGATTACCATTTATAGTGTTTCTCAGGAGCTGGGGTGAGGGGCAAGGAAGGTGGCAGACGGCAGACAGCTCTCGGTCTGGCTGCATGAGCACTAGCTGCCAGCAAAGTTATAAAACAGAGATGCTGAGTGCCAAGGAAGGATGTTTTCCTCCCCTTTTTGCAGTGCACCTTCCATGCCAATGCTGTGTTAATCACTCTGAAAGCACACATGTCTTCTGGAGAACAGTCAAAATGTTTGTTCACAGCCTGGGAATAAGTATAAAAGACTGGAGACTAGCGAAGAAAAGGCAGGCAGATTTTTGTCTGACCCTTCAGTTAATCCTCCAGATTGGTGAAGATAACACTGACATGGCCATGCATAGCAATGGCCATACTGCTTTGCTTGCATGTGAGAGCGTGTGGTCCAGTTCTCTATGGGTGAACTGGAAATGAGTCCACAGTACGATGTTAATTCCGCCAGACAACGAGCCTGTCTCAAAGAACAGGGTAAATGTCTCTAACTTGGAAATTTGTGACAGAGAGGTGAGTATCCTCAAAAAAAAAAATAGTTGAGTCCATTTCTCCACTATGGCAAAGGTAACAGCACAAAATTTTGGAACTATGAAAAAGCAAGAGCAATATTTATGCTAAGTTTATAGAATCAGACTGGTTCAGGTTGAAAGGGGGCTTAAAGATCATCTAGATGCATGCCCTGTCATGGGCAGGGATACCTACCTCTAGGACTGGGTTGATCAAATCCCTATCCAACCTGGCCTTAAACACTCCCAAGGAGAGGACATCTATCCTGTTGGAAACCTGTTTCAGTGTCTCACTACCCTCACAGTAAAAAATTTCTCCTTGTCCTGCTAAATTACACTTTTTTTATCAGCCAAAAACAGAAGCATCCCAATTCTCTTATTTGAGCCTATGCAGAATGAGGACACCATGAATTCACAAGCATGCCCAAGTAAGATACCTCCTTGTCGGGCATCCTTTGCTGTCTCAAAGAATGGAGCAGCTACACAAGCATGCCCCTGCCCACCAGAACATCCTTTCTTTCTTCTAAATGGCATCAAACAAAACCAGGGCTGTAAGTCTGACCTTCCCCTTGGTTTTCATTGCTGAAGAAATAGCCTAGTTGCATATATAAAACAGCACTATATATAAATTAAGTTACTGGTTTAACTGACAGTGTACCTATTGCATAGGCAAAATTATTTCCTAATGCTTTAAGAAGAGTAATTTGATATTCTTTTATCTAATTAGTATAATACAAATGCTGTGGGTACAGAAACCAACAGTTCTAGAAAAAGGAAAAGAGCAGCATCCTCCATTTGTGTCCATTTGTTCTGGAGGTCTATTCTTACAGCTAGAAGGTTAAGTAACTCTGCAAGTAACCTCATTATTTATCCTATGAGCTAGGCAGAACAAAAAGCACACCAATTTGTGCCAGTCAAGGGAACGTTTTTTCTGAAACAGATAGTTTTTCGTAAGAAACTAGGATGAAATCCTGAAACTTGTATTTCCCTAAGGTCTCTAAAGCAGCAAGAGATGCATTAACTTTCCACACAAAGTGATGAAAGAAAGAGCAAGCCACCACAGACCAAGACTGGATTATGCCCAGCAATTCTGCAGGGACAGATTTCTATTCCTGCTCCTTGACCTACAAACTAGCATTGTTTGATTTATTCTGAAATCTTCTCTAACAAAGGAAACATGGAAAGAAAAAACAGCTGGTTTAGGTACAAACTTTTTATTAATTTTTTTTATACTCTCAAAGTATCTGCATGGCCAGACTTACAAATAACCATTTTCTGTTCTTTGCATTACAACACATTTGAGAAAACAGAAACTTCTACTAATATGTAGGCAAACATTATGTAGACAAAATATTATGGAGAAGACCACTGAAATTAAGAGAATTGAATTATAGCATGGCTCAACTTGGAAGGGACCTGTAAGGATAATCAAGTCCAACATCCTATTCTTTGCAGGAGTGTCATCCAGACAAATCTTGAACTTTAACAGGCCTGCTGCTGGAACCACTGCCCAGAGGAACTTGTTCCAGCAATTAACCACCCTCAGTGAAGAACCTCTTCCTAGTCTCCAGCCTGAACTTCCTCTGACACATCTTCATTCCATGTCCTTGTGTTCTATCACCAGTCACCAAAGAGAGATCAGTACTCTCCCTTTTGCTGTCCCCATTAAGGAAGTTGTAGATAAAAGAAAATACAATAATTTTTAAAATCTGGACTGATCTGGTACTATACTCATGCTTTTTCCCTCCCCTTGCTCCTGTGTGCTTGTGTTTACAACACAAAGAAATCTATGAATACAGAAATGCTGCACTCCCTACAGCAGCAGGCAACAGCAAGCAGGTAGGCTTTTAACTCAGATGATACAAATATAAAACTGAAACAGCAAGGCTCTGGCCTCTGAACATGTTGTGGGCTGAACTAGCAGATAGGTTGGATTTGATGATCTCGAAGGTCTTTTCCAACCTGGTTAATGCTGTGATTCTGTGAGATGGCTTGAGAACTGGTAAAAAATATTTGGCAACACTATTTCATAGATTAATGTATTTCTGTTTTTCCATTGTAACTCAAAAAATGTCAACCAGTTCTAAGAGATTAATTCTGGGGCTGGGATAACCAATCTTTAAAATATCTGTAGTTTGCATTTATGCATCTGTTTGCTGCATGCATTGGTTTAGAGACTGAAATAGGAAACATCATAATGAAAAAATCATTCCCTTGTCCACCTTCTCTACACAAAGGACCACTGCTATGAATTTTCTGTAAAGATTATTGTATGCATAGAATAACATATGCAGGGGCAGGAGTGGATATTAAGTTGCCTGCAATACCAGAAAGCAAAGTCCAGTAAGAAGGATGATGTAGGGAAAGATGGCACCTGATCATTCTACACTTGCCTTTGCAATTTCCCATGGTTATAAAGGCATTGTTAAGTGCAGTTGCAGTGGGGAAATCTGTAAATAAGGCTTAGATCTCACTGCCTTTCAGTGAATCACAAGGGCCCTTCATTTTCATACAGATGCTGCTGAAAATTTTAACTTGCATACAAAAGTTTTTAAATCTTCAAGCAAACCAATTCACTCAAGTACTTGGAGGTATGCCAACCATCCAGGTTTCAGTCTCCAGGCAGTGCATCTCTCAGGTCAGATACTGGATTAGAATCAAAACCAGCCTGAAATTTTGTATCACTCTGCCCATAGCACAGATATGATGGCTGCCTGCTGTGACACATTCAGGGCACAGTTGGCACCACTTTGCTTTCAGCTGAGGGAGATTTGTTTAGTTTTCAGGCTGAACATTTCTTAGAAAGGTGGAAGGTTGGCTTTTGAGGTTTATGCACCAGTTCTCACAGCAGACACTCTTCGCTTCGATGAGATTACAATGTCTCTATTTGCACTTTGCTACCCTCTAACAGGCAAGAATATAATATTAAGCGACAAGAGCTAACCATTATGAACAACGCAACACAACCTGCCACACGACACGCAGTGCTCATCTAGCACCACCTTCAGCTTACCTGCTTTATGCACTGCAACCGGTCATTGGTCTGTTGTATGTGCCTGTCCATAGAATTCATTTTGATTGTCTCCACTTTCTTCTACCTGAAAGCCATTAAAATCCCTCGATCTGCAAGACAAAAATTTACAGTAAGAATCACTGAGCATAGTCTATGCACTTCTACTGCCTAAACAATGAAGAATATACTGCAAGATATAATAATAACAAATAATAATAACATCAACACTGGTGATCTGTGCGGCCATCCAGCAAGATCCGGACAGACTGGAGAGCTGGGCACAGAGGAACCAAATGAAACTGAACAAGGACATGTGCAAAGTCCTGCGCCTGGGGAGGAATAACAAACTACACCAGTACAGGCTGGGAGGTGATCTGCTGGAGATCAGTCCTGTGGAGAGGGACCTGGGAGTCCTGGTGGATAACAAGTTAACCATGGGACAGCAATGTGCCCTTGTGGCCAAGAAGGCCAATGGGATCCTGGAGTGTAATAAGAAGAGTGTGTCCAGCAGATCAAGGGAGGTTGTCCTTCCCCTCTGCTCTGCCCTGGTGAGACCCCATCGTGAATATTGCGTTCAGTTTTGGGCTCCCCTGTTTAAGAGGGACAGGGATCTGCTGGAGAGGTTCCAGCAGAAGGCTACAAGGATGATTAGGGGACTGGAGGGCATGACTTCTGGGGAGAGGCTGAGGGACCTGGGGCTTCGCAGTCTGGAGAAGAAAAGACTGAGAGGGTATTTAATAAATGTTTATAAATATCTAGTCAGGAGTGGGAGTGCAGGCTCTCCTCACTTACTCCTTGTGATAGGACAAGGAGCAATGGGTGTAAGTTGCAGCACAGGAGATTCCACCTGAACACAAGGGAGAACTTTTTTACTGGAAGGGTCACAGAGCACTGGAACAGGCTCCCCAGAGAGGTTGTGGAGTTTCCTTCTCTGGAGACTTTCAAGGCCTGTCTGGACGTGTTCCTCTGTGATCTGTGCTAGATTGTATGGTCCTGTTCTGGCATAAGGGTTGGACTCAATGATCTCCTTGGGTCCATTCCAACCCTTGACATCCTATGATCCTGTGTGATCCTGTGATCTTTTTGAGAGGCCAAGGATATGTGGATTCTTTGTAACCATCCTCTAAATGGAACTATCTCCCAGCAATTTTAAATTATTCAGATATGGCAGATTATTATATGCCCAACAATGACAAAATGTGTTATGAAGACTCTGCATTTTTGTATTGAAAATAAAAGCAACAGGTAAACTATGAACTCTCCTTCAACTAACAGATCTACTTAATGAGCCCTTGAAACAGACAAGATGACAACAATTATATGACAGGGATTCACAATTCAACACAGACTTTCAGAATGACTAAGGATAATCTAGCATATATACACAAAAATATGTTTAGACTAAATGGCTGAGCAGTTCCTATCTTCTAGAAAAATTTGGCTCTTGAAGGTACCTATAACTGAAAAAAACCTACTTGTTACTATTCAAAAAACGTCCTGCGCTCTCTAGATCCATTTCTAAGGAACTGTGTTACTTCTGAGTGCTAAAATCTAAACAAATCCCTAAACAACCAACAAAAACAAAAAAGCAAACAAACAAAACCCCAAAAAACCCCAGCAAAACCCCAAAACAAACATGAAAACCAAAAGAAAAATCCAGAAAATGTAAATGAAGGCTTAGAGTAGTATGAGGAGTTTTAAATCATATTTCTTCAGCTGTATAAAACTGTGCTGGTTTGAGGATAATTTGAATATTTTAATGCGAGAAATTAGATTATTGGCTGTGAAAAAAAAATAATAGTGATGTCTACATTACCCACTGGTTTTACTTAGGGATATAAAAACAAGGACACAAACAAGGATAAGTCAGTGTCTGTCTGTCTGCCATCTGCTTTACTATCTCTGCCTGAAGCTAGGTAGCTTGAACTAATCATTCTCCTAACACCTTTTCCCGACCTTTCACAGCTCTCTCTGCATGTAAGGGGGATTCTGAGATAAGGGAGGGTGTGGAAAAGAAGGTGGGAGGTTGGCCTAGAGCCTTCCTTGGGCAATCTGCTGTCCAAGAGGGCTTTTGTATTTCTGCATTGCTTTTAAATTGTACATAGCTGTAAATATCTGTATATATTGCGTATAAATGCCTGTAAATTGTGCCATGCTGTACATATACTGCTTCATTCCTTAGCTTCCAGGCGGCTGAGTTAGTCTGGTGAATTCTTAGCTGTGGGGGTGGGGCAGGTAACAAACCTGCACAAAAATCATCAAATGAAAACCAGCAATAAGTTACAATGTTCTAAAGAGCAAACCTGCAGTTCCCTAAGTCCACCACTGATGCTCATTGTGGTGAGTTAGATCTGTGGATACAGCTTGGTATCCACTGATGCCATCAAGATGAGCCCTGTTCCATGTATTTGCTAACATTACATAATACTCTATGATCACACATATGTGGCTCCTTGTCAAGATAATGGCACGGATTTGGAATCATGAACGATGCCTGCCAGAGGTGGAAAAACATTATCACGCTGAATTTGCTGTTTACTTTTCCCTTATCCCTGTGTCCAGATGAGGTAAGGAGTTAGCACAGTATGAACAACTCTACTGATCTGAAAGGCAGGAATGGCCAAA
Source organism: Psilopogon haemacephalus (assembly GCA_013396835.1). Taxonomy (NCBI): domain Eukaryota; kingdom Metazoa; phylum Chordata; class Aves; order Piciformes; family Megalaimidae; genus Psilopogon; species Psilopogon haemacephalus. The sequence goes on from VWZI01004849.1 coordinate 118,284, forward strand.
ATGTCACTGAAGCATGGACCAAAAGCAAGACACTAAAAGTACAAGTAATCAGAATTAGGCCTCCTGGTTTGCATTTCGCTGCACCCCTTCTACCTGTTCACCTTCTCTGGCCTTGCCTTATAGTTTTCCCATAGTGGCAGAACAGTAGATTATAAAAAGAGAAACCAACAACTAAGAGTTCCAGTTCACAATTCATATTACCAAGCAGTTTGCACTGTGACTTCTACTTATGTAGTAAGTAAAACTGCACGAGACTGCAATCTATACTGAGTAACTTGAGCAGTTTTAAGTGCTTTTTTGCAGAATTCACTTCTCAGGGGCAGTGATGTTTCACACCTATGTATACTCTGCTGTCTCGGCCACTTTCACAGCAGATAAGACAGAGAAGAAACCACAGGTTTTGTGCATTAGAACAAAAACAGTTTTTGCCTACAAATTTCTGTATCCTTTTACTGTGACAGAGCAGTACAGTCTAAGTTGTATCCTCATGCTCAAGAACAGAGAGAGTAAGTAGAGATTCAGGAATATACACCTTAATGCTTTACTTATATAAAACTTTTTACTACTATAATTGAGGCACCGGACTTGCACAAAAAACTCTCCCTCATTAATGTATGCAGTGACACTGAGGAATTTGTTATTCAGAGAGATGTCCATGACAAAACACTATTCCACTCCCTACATAAACAGAAGAGGTGGCAGATTTTTCTGTTAACAGTTTGGTTAGAGAAGCTCCTCTACCAAACCAACACTACCAATCCCAGAAGACCGTTCCCCACCATGGGAACCCTGACTACATGGCTGTCATGGCAAGACAGACTCCAGGCTGCAGCATCTGTGTCTATCCTACACACCCAAGTGCTGTAAGATTTCTGTACCTAGCCGATTCCATGGGTCCTGCCAGATTAGTCTCAGGGAAAGAAATCTTTTCTGTTAGACAGTTAAATAAAGTCTTAGAAGAGCAGCTCAAGCTCATAATTTCCAAACTCAAGACACAATAAAGTCCAATAAAGCCTTCCTGTAAATAAACTATAATACTTATGAAATGGAAAAGGCAGTTTCACATACAAGTACAGTCATTCGATTATGCCACTGCCACCTTCTCAACAGCAAATGCCATCCAAAGGTCCTTTACCAAATGTAAATTATATATTTTATTAAAAAGAGTAACACTGTCTTATCTGCCCATAAGACCCGCACACAGACCTCAGTAGTCATGAAGTTTAATCTCTCAGTGGACAGCAGAGGTATTTACCAAGAGATAAGCTAGGCCAGACAAGACACCACTTCAGCAGTGATCCATCTTACAAGCTGGGACACATTATCTGCATTTTAATTGAGTATCAGGACAGAAAGAGAAGGGTATGCTGAAAACAAATACAAATGTATACATACACACAGATTTTTGATGAAATATTTGAAGCAAACCAAGGAGTGTTTTTTGTTTTTTTTTTAAATGAAGTCAGGACATTTTTGCTTAATGAGTCAGAAAGCAAAATACCATGTTTCTGGTTAACTTTGTAGCATAATTTTTGTCTGTTTTGGTATCACCTATTTAACCTCCTCAGCACCATACAACAACATGGAGGATCTGGGAGCCAAGCTGAAAAGAGTACCTATCCCAGCAACACATATATAAATGTACTCTAACACTGACGGAAAACGTAATTTTCAAGTACAGTCAGATACACCAATACTCACCACTAGCTCACGGCTAGTGGTATCAGGAGCTCCCTTTTGTGTTACTGGCAATACACTTCACGGCTGGCAGACTGCAGAGAGCTTTTAGAGAGACAATAGCAATGAATTGAATTCATGTACCGTCACTCATACCAAAAAACTATTCTGCATGTTGAGTTATGAACTCTACATATAATACCACCACTCAAATTCTCTGCATTCCAGTTAATCATAAACAAAATTGAAGGTTGCTGTCAGCTACCTGAAGCACAGCTTACTATTGTGTTTGTCCAAACTGACCTCTCCCCCACATACCATAGCTTCTCAACACCCGCTTGGAAAAGCAGAGGGCACAGAACTAACTTGGATGACTGAGCAGGAGCCTGACACGGCTCTTGGAGACAGGCCTAGGAGAGCACATTCCTGTATTCTCCTACACAGACATACTATATGAGTTTCGTCATAAACTGATCAAAATCTGTTTCAAAATTGTTCTGCTACTAACATCCAATGGCTCCCACAGAAAAGCACTCACTGGCTCTCATCCTGTCTCTAGAAGCATTTTCACTTCCATTCTCAACTGCACTTGTTGCATTTCTAGTGCACTCTGCTTAGTCTTTTAAATAGTCTCCCATCTCCTCCCCCTCACTGCTTGGACAGGTATCTACCAGACCTTTACCATTGCCACTTTGCTACTTTCACCAACCCAATCTTGTTTACTCTTTTCTGATCAATAAAAGCTTCTCAGTCTACTAATTCCTCCAGGCAGCATGAACAAAACTAGTCAAAATTGTACAAAGAGAGCCTTATCACATACACTGACATTAACACTCTGTATGTGAAATATCCTGTCTCACACCCATAACACTTAATTTTTTTAACCTTTCTCTCAGACACATCACAAGAGCATCAAATAGAATATTTTTTTTTTCAGTAAGCATACTGGCTCTCAGTAATTTCTGCTATTAAAGCAAGCAGAGCTCATTAGTGGGATTTATTATCTGGAAATTGTTCTTTCATAGGCCTCAGCAAGAATTAAAAGATTAAATGTAGAAAGTGACAATCATCGCATGGACCTGAAGTTTTACCAAGGCAGAATAAACATTTTGACAGCAGAACATTTTGCTTGGCAAGAAAAGCAGCAGGATTACATTTCCAGTACCTGTATGTACTACATAGGTACTGCTGTACACTGGTCTGGTTCCCTACATGCACATCCACATCCTCAGACTTTAAAAAAATGCCCTTTCTGTCAATCTCATGCCGACTTAAAAGCAGCAGCAAGATCACCTTATTTGAAAATAATGGTGCTTAAGATACAAAAAGGCTGACGAGGCTGAGTAAGAGCAAGTTTCTGTTTGGTTAAGTGCCAAGCGCTTATCAGGGTCACAAGTGAAAATGACTTCCAGGGTCCATCCCTAGCCTTTGGTGCACTCGCAGCAGAAACCACGCTAAGATTCAGGCGCTGCAAGCAGCTTGAAAGACAGCAGGGGATGGTGCTGGTCGGGATTAAGGGTATGGCAGTGTAGGATAGAGAAGGGAATTTTACCCGGTGCTTTATAACAAATCCTCTCTGTTTAGTGGTCACATTAGCCAGAAAGGTTGCATGCTAGCACTTTATATGCTATCTCCAACCAAAAGGACAAACAAAAAACAAGTGTTCCCAGCACCTTCTAGTAATTCAGTAATTTAAAAATTCCATTCTTCTGCTGTCTTTTCTGAGGTAAAGACACAATCTCTCTCTCTATATATATATAAAAAAATAAATAAAATTATTCTTTGCCTTCCTTCTTCCCTTCCCTCTAGCATGTGAGTTTGTAGCCCTAGGCAGTAATTAAAGAACCCTCATTTACATATTTATGATGTCTCCAAAATAGAGAATGTGTTTTTTAAAGGCACAGATGTATCAACTTGTTAAGACTTTCTTAAAAACCCTAAAAATACTTGGATCCTTTTTCTTAAACCATTACTATAAAATTCTCTTCACTGTTGAAAATAGAATGAAATTATGTAGCAGCTGTAAGAAAGAATTTCACATTCTTCTGCTCTGCTCAGTGTTGGATGAAGTTCACATTAGGAGTTGGCAATTATTGTACCAGAAATCTGACTTCCAGTAAAGCATTTAGTAAGAGCAACTTAGTTAATCAAGGTCCCTACCAATTTGTAAGGCAGCCTAAGCAGCCTCTTCTAAAATCCCATCCAACAAACATTTCAGTACTGCTTCAAAACACTGACATACCTAATGATGTCCTGCAGTTTGAAAGTGACTGTGTTTTCAACTTTGCTCTGAAATAAGCTCTTCTCACAGCCAGAGTTGCCATCCACTGCAAGGGCTCTGCCACCCTGGGACCAATGGACCATGGAAACCTGCTCTGAGATCCAGCAGCACCAAGTTATGTCAGGTTTCCACAGGGGACCAGCACACTGATGGCCATCCTTTGGGGAACTGCAGCTGCTATAACTAATAAGATCTAAACTGGACCCACTTGGAACCACCAATGGAAGAAGAATATAGAAATTTTAAAAAGACATAGAAAACTCCCTTATCATTCAAGAATTTTCTTTTTTTTAAAAACGACTTATTGGTGAAACTAAGAAAAGAGCTGTTCTCTAAGCAGGAATTCAACCTAGCAGCTCTTAAACATCCCTCTTCTGCCAGACTCATCCTACCACAATACAGAAGTTGGTTAATATCATTTATTTAGTCATCTATGACTAATAATTTTCTGCACGTCTCCAGTGTATTGAGGGCTATACACGAGGGCAGACCATTTTTATGTAGTAAGTTACTGTGATCGATCGACAAGCAGGGGCAGGAGAAGACTGCGCTGGTTTAAGAACTCCGGGGGAGCGCGGGGCAGGGAAGCCGGGCGCCTGCGGCACCGCTGCCACCGCCAGAGCAGGAAGCACCAAGCCAAGACGTAGGCAGGCGCCGGGTGCTGCGGCCCGGGCAGGGTAGCCGGGGCCACGGAGCTTGCTCCCCGCCGCACCAGCAGAGGGCGCCGCAGGGCCGCGCCGCCGGCCGCCCGCCGCGGGGCTCTGGGCCCGGCCGCAGTGTCCCTGAGAGAGGCGGGGTGCAGGCAGCTAACCGGCGCTAGGGAGGCCGCGGGGCGAAAAAGCCGCGTTCCGCCGCCTGCAAGCACAGCTCCCCGAGGAGACGGGTCAGAAATAGCCCAGCAGCACTCGGGAGCCTGTCATCGCCAATGATAAATTAAGAAACATCAGCTCCCTCAGTGCCCGGTCCTGGCCGTAAAACGCCGTAGTCAGAAACAAACCCCATCTAATTACAGTTGACATTTTCCTTTACATTAAACGTATTTTTAAAAGTTGTTTCTTGAACTTTCATAACATATCTCTCTGCGTATGCATAAATTAATACTATACTAATGTAACTGCATAGAATTCATTAATTCTTTCTTAGTAAAACCCAAAGCACACAGACTTACAGGCAGACCTCAAAATGCAAAGGTGGGATGCAGTTCAGCAAATAAGCATTGATGGAGGCACAGATGCCCAGGCATATGTCCTGACACAATAGTAAAAGGTCTTTTAAGTCTGCTTTTCGATTAAAATCAAAGATGCCGTTAAAGATAATTTTCTGGAAGAAGCTTAATAATGGCAACTATTTTATTTGCCCTACTAGGTATAGCACTAAAAAAAAAAAAAAAACAAAACCCAAAACCACAAAAAACCCAAAAGAACTAAAATATATAAAATGCCAGGTGAAAGGCCATTTTAATCATCAAACATTTGAAAAAGGAAGTTGTTTTAATAAACCTTTATTTACCATAAGCTGCTAAGTAGCTACTATTGTCAGCTTTGAGCTATTAGAAAGGGCCAGATGTGAGACAAAGCAGCGCTTGTTATGCTGGGTGAGGAAGAATAGATATTTGTGCTGTGCTGCTTTCCATTGTTGCTCTACAAATGTGCAGTAATCCCCAGAAGACTTTCTATCATCTTTGACTGCGAGAGAGGAGGGAAAGCAAGCGTGCGTGCGTGTGTGGGCTGTCGGCAGGCAGGGCTTCCGTCAGGTGGGAGCGGGTTCTGGTAATTGATGGTGGCTTGAGCTGCAACGCCTGGCAGCTTTGTCGCGTTTAAGGAAGCTGTTTCTGCTGCCGTGTGCTTAGAAACATTTTTATATACAGAGCCTATTACATGCAGGCATGAACAGCCAGCCAGATACACACAAAAGCAAACCCACACATGCTTTTGAAAAAAAGACAGCATGACAGCTTGCATAAGCGAGCCCGCTGGACTCCTCTGGGAGGAGGAGCAGCCGTGTGCAGAAGTTGTTCAATCATGAAGCACATCTGCAGCCTGATTACAAAAGCAAAGGCGGTAGGGGTAGCTGGAAGTGCACACATGGCACTGGGGTGTGACCTACGCTTAAAGATTAGACACTAAAATATTTTTTAAAACCCTTCTACTGTAAAAGTGAGGTATTGCAGGGATGTAAAAACACCACATCTCTAGCTAAGGAGAGTGCTCCTTTGAGCCTGGACAAGTTGGTCACTAGCCAGCACTAACCATAAAGCACATGAACTGCCTCCTGCTCTGGCAGCCCTCACCTCCAGCCCGCTGGCTGAAATGACTGGTTTCCTCAGACCCAGAGCAGCAGATGCACAGCCCGGTTTCGGGTAATTGCCCTGCTGCGTGCTTATATTACAAGGTTGGTTTCCCTGCATTCTACCCAGCTCCTAGTGTCATCAGCTCTGTCAGCTTGTTATCTTTGGGGAGCGCAAGGAGGGAAAAGGACACTGCAGTTTAAAACAGCAAGAGATAATAACACAAAATTCAAGGCAAAAGTGCACAGAAGTGTGTTCCTGAGGAGCCAGGGCTGACAGACTTGCTGTAGTGCTCTCAGAGGCTCTGCACACTCCAGTGTAGACAGATCTACTAGAACAAACATTGACAGTTCCATAGCAGAATCCACTGATCCAGTGGTTTATTAAGTGTACTATAGCTTGCAGGTAAGAAATGCTAATCCTCATCAGGACAGCTACAAGCAAATGAGCCATCCCTAAAACCTTGCAGGGTTGAACTCAAATCATGTCATAACCAGTGTCCCTGAGTACTGTAAACCTCTTTCTCCCCACCCTCTCCCCACCCCGATAAATTGCAAATTCCTAAACTGATATAGAATCCAGCATCTCTTCTCACCTTTCAAGCTCAGTGGGAGGACTGAAGAGAAAATCAGGTGAGAGTAAGACCTGAAAAGGATTTGCATTCTGGCATGTAATGCTCACTTATTTACCTAATGAAAGCTTATTCTTTCAGAAGTTCTGTGGTAAGATGTAAAGCCTTTGCTGAAAATTCTTTGTGTTTGCCTACTGAATACTGTAATACACACAAAATGTTGCTAAGGTCATGTAGCTTCCATGCATTCTAGGGTCTGAGCTAGAAAGTTGCTACAAAAAATGTATATTAACTGTCAACATTTTTTCCGCTCTTGATAGACATTTATCAAGTACTAAAAAAGCCAACCGGTTTGGACATACTCATCCAAGTTATTTGCTTAAAGTGTGAAAGACAACCCAAAAAAGGTAACCTAATGTAAGCATTTCCTGAAGGTCCAGAGGAAAGAGTAATACCCAATCAGTCTCTACAAAGCTGGTGGCAGAAACAGGAGGAAAGAAAGATACAGAGATAGGACTAGCAGCAAATATTTTTAACAATTTAGCAATAACCTATCAAAAAGTGATGATGCTACTTTTTATTTGCTATGCTTCAGTAACATCTCTCTTGAACCAGAGCCTGCTATATAACAAACAGAGGTAAAAACCTCTTGGGCCAGCCCAAAGAAATGCTCCTGGCAAGCAACATCTCAAAACCACTATGAATTAGAAATTAGAAGGATTTGCATTCTGACACTGAATGGCCTCTTAACTGATGAAACTAGCTAGGCATGTTTTGGAATTTGAACTGTACTGTCTCAAATTATCTCCTTGTGACACTGTACCACCACAGCTTACATTCTTCACTAGTGAGTGGCAACAGAAAGAACATAATAATCATCTATCTCCAAATTATATAGCACCTAGTAAGGAAATGAAGATACATTCAAACTCTGCTTTCTCAGTAAGTTTACCATTATGAAGAAGGCATATAAAGTAAGTGGCAACTTCTCTTTATGGTCTATAAATATAAGATTTATTTATCTTTTCTTTGATCCTATGAGAACTTAGAAACTGCTCCTATGTTCAATGATTTCTGCTAAGATACTCCTTTTGAGAAAATCACTCAGGGAGAGGGAAGAAGAGTTGGAAGAAAAGAGCATATCTATGTCAACAAGTTATTTTTAAAGCAAAGCAACTGAACAGCTGCTTTGGGACACAGGCTCTGAAAACTTTGGTATCTGCCATTATCCTGACCTGTTCTGATGAAATATAACTAAAGAAATGAAATATAAGTAAACTTCCCAGAATGGACACAAGTTATATTCCAGGAGGATCAGTAAAACCTGTAATAATTATATTATATTACCTGGAGTAATAGGTAGAAATTAGATGACTATGAAATTCTGTATCCAGAGAAACAGAGTAGTCACTGTCAGATAAACTATATTTTTTGCAGTGCTTTCAGTGCTACCCAGATGTGGCTTCTCTTAAACTCTCCACTTACTTTGAATGACAACTTAGTGCTGGAGGGTGTAATTTCTATAAAATAATCTAAATATATTGGACATCCAGACACCACACTGTTTTGGTAAGCTCTTTTTGGTAAGCACTATTTTATCAATATTTATTTAAAGTCAGCTGATTAGAGATCAATCCATATTCATCATTCTACACCCGTAGAATAAAAATAAAACCCCCAGGTATTTGGTTTTGTTGAACTGCCCTGCAGACAAACGTCCTGTATTCCAAGTCACTACCAAATCCTAAATTATAAGAAAACTTGCTGACAGTCTAGGTAAAATGATCCAGAACTGGAGAAGCAAAACAAATGACTGTGTATGCCTCAATTAATTTTTTTGTACATAAACAGTGAAACATTTTGTGAACACAATGTACTGGGAGGCTTGAAATGTGACTATGTTAGTTTCAGTAAGTAATATTCAAATACCTGAAACACAACCCAAGTACCAGATCTATTGCTACTGGAATGTTGTGAAGCAGCCCAGAAATACTGATGTCCTATAGCTGATTTTGAAAATAATGTAATTTAAAACCATGTTCCAGTTGCAGTGCTTTCATTCTGGTAAAGTCAAAGCTGCATATATCCCTACTGTTTGATTATCTGTAATGGGGTCCTTGCTCTTCCTGTTTTCTAAGTGCTCCTAATTCCAGTAATGTGGAAATTCTATACACCTACATTACAAAACACTTCAGGAGCTTTACACAGCAAAGTCTGCTGCCTTTAAAAAAGATATCAACTGAAACATCAGTGATCACCTGTACCACTCCATTCTGTTTTCCCATTATCTTATCACTTGAGAGGACCTTTATATCTATAAACTTGCCTTTGAGAACTGTCAGTGTCCCAGACCTACTTTTACAGGCAAACAGAGAATTTTACGTGTTCTGCTATAAAGTAAGTTCCATTTTACCAAGTATCTTAACAGACAATTCATTTTTCAACGGATTGATGAATTTGGTGGTTAAAGATCTGTCTTCTGCTCAGTTCACAAACCTCTTGGGATTATCAGGAACAGACTACAGTAGCATTTCTTCTGAGAGCATGGATCTTTGTTAGCTGAACCTCCACAAGGTCTCACCCTTAAGTGCACAAGCAAGGCTGAAATGGCATTTGACAGAATACAACACAGATATTGAGTGGGTGTTTTAAAATTCTTTGAAGTATTTGAAAAGCAGCAACTATACAAATGCTAAATTTGGCCTGAACAGAAGCTACCATGATAGGAAAGACTAGGAATCAATGTGGTATTCCCCTCTAAGAAGAGCAGAGCACCATTTTCATCACTACTGCTGTTTCAGCTGGTATAGGCTAGGAGCACACCCAACAACTTCTGAGAAACAATTGTCTTACAAACTGAAGCAAGCAGAAGTCATATTTTTATTACAACAATGTAAACAGATACACTATGGCTAATGAATTATTTATGGTGTGGTCCATAAATTAAGACACTTAGACTGTCCAGTGTTTTTCATGCCACTGTCATTATTACAGAGTACCTGCCTGCCTAGAAGCTTCTTCCCATAACTGCAGGGCAAAGTCCGCACTGTGAGCAGAGACCTGAGCTCTTCTCCTGACTAACCACCAAGCACTTAACTTTTTCGTGTCTGTTGGCTTTCTAATTTCATCAAGACCTCCTCAGGGTAGATACTATCTTCGCCAAGTACATGCAAAGTGCTTAACACAAATCACAATTCAGACTGGGGCTACCACAGGCTAGTTTAATATAAACAATGAGAAGATATATAATGCATGTACTACTGTAACTTAAGGATAAAACACCTAGTATTACCCTTCCTGCAATTTCAAAACAGAATTTCCAACATTCAGTCAGATTTCTAAATATGGAATGAAATTAACCTGATAAACTTCTATTGTACATCCAGATGGCACTTGGATAAAAGCAGTTTAAGCCTAGAATGTGTTTTCTTTTCTCCTATTCATATCCTTCCTTTCTATTTTTTTGTTTAAATGGTTATTATGACACAGAATAACAGACTTCAAAAAGCTACACACTTTTCCTTGCTCCCAGCGGCAACACTACAGACTCTGGAGGTCAGCTTTATTGCCTTCAAGTTTTTCTGAAGCCCTGCCTGACTGGATATAGTCTGGAGCAACTTTCATTCTGATCAAATGTGACGTACTGGCAACAAGCATACAAAGCTGGCAGAGCAGCCATGCAGCAAAGCCTGCAGCAGACAGAAGTGTAATGTCTTGCTTGAAACAGGCTGAAAGAGTTGGGGCTTTTCAGCCTGGAGAAGAGAAGGCTTCGAGGAGACCTTATAGTAACCTTCCAGTATCTGAAGGGGGCCTACAGGAGGGCTGGGGAGGGACTGTTCACAAGGTCTTGTAATGACAGGATGAGGGGGAATGGGTTCAAATTGGCAGAGGGGAGATTTGAACGGGATGTTAGGAGGAAGTTCTTCACAGTGTGGGTGGTGAGGCACTGGAACAGGTTGCCCAGGGAGGTTGTGGCTGCTCCCTCCCTGAATGTGTTCAAGGCCAGGCTGGATGATGCCTTGAGTGACCTGATCTAGTGAGAGGTGTCCCTGCCTATGGCCGGGGGTTGGAACTGGATGATCTTTGAGGTCTCTTCCAACCTAAACCATTCTATGATTCTAAACAATGCACAGCATCCCAAAAACAAAGTAAGTATCTGCTTGGAAAAGGTTCTGATGAACTCAACTACAGATATGACAGTTTTAAACCTTGCAGAAAATGAAACTGCTTCTATCCAACTTCTCCTCATCCTTTGGTCTTGATTTTTGTCATCCTCAAGTGGCTGCATTTTAGCACTGTTATTTCCTTGAGTTACTCGAGTTCATAAAATGTCAAATTTGGAGGCCTAGCTTTTGAAAGAAGAATATTTTTTTAAAAGCCTAGCTGCCCAATATAGCCACATCACAGGATTAAATGACTCCTGTCTACTGCATGGCTGATACAAGCAGTGATACAGAAGGAAAAGGCAAGATAGCACAAAACAGGCCTTACTGTGGTAGCTGCCCATTTGCCCCTGTCCCATCTGGCACAAGTTAAAAGATTCAGACAGTTAGTATCAGACATTAGATTTATTTTTTTTCCTGATTTTGCTTCTCTTGGCATAAATCAAGCCACATAGGAGGATGTATGTAGCAAGCAGTAGCTCTTTGCAATAAAACCTCATCTCACTATCTTGACATACTTCAAATTAAGGACTTATTTGAGCCATCATTTCCCACCTTGTCCACAGACCAAAAATTGAGCCTAGCTCAATCGTCCTTTATAATACATTCAGACACCAACCCTGGATAAAGAAACTTCTACACTCTTATCTTTCTATGCCGTTCATCGTATGTTAGAGAGGTAGTTCCTTCCAAGGAGACAGTGGTATTTTAAAAGGCAGACAGTAAACTACTACTCTACTTTCTGTCTTCACACTTCTTAGTCTATAATTTCACCTTTCTGACTATACGATGCCTAAGAAGCAGCCAAATACCTATGTAGATGTCTTATACCAACATCTGAGTTCTTTGCTATTGGCAAACAACAAAGCAGCAACAATTCTGAAAGTCCTTAAGGGTGCTGAAGGAAAATAAAAATAATTTAAAATAAAAAGTCTAAGAGAACAAAATTCCCCAACCGTTTTAGAAGTTTGCACAAGTTCTGGGGATGTACACGAAAATGGGACATCTATAATATAAATCTCTTCCTACTTCCATGAAATACCATGGAAGGAAACATGACTTCTCAGTTCTTCCCAGATACTACTTTTCTTCTTTAGGGGTATGAGACTTGCTTTAAAACATCCGCTCTTTCTTATCAGCTCAAATACAGAGGTACTACTGTAACACTAGGTATTACAACCATCTGTATCTCAGGACAAAATCAGGGCATGAACCCTTTTTTGACTCCAGAAGGTTCTGTTCAGAATGGAAGCTGTATGCACATGCAAGAAGGAAGCCAATTATGCACAGATGGAACCCTAACCTGAAGAATTTGGGACCTGGGCCAGCCCAGAAAAGCAAAAAGATGTGGGTTGAACATAATTTGCATTAGCAAGCAAGGGAAAAAAAAAACCCAAACAATGGCAAGAAAGTACCCTGCCACAAAAGCTTGTAGAGTGTAAGTTAAACCTAACTAACCACTTTATAATGCTTTTTATAATGTTTTTGTAATTGCAAAGGAAATATCTTTGTATGATTTTTAGTAGACATCTCAGTGTTTATTAATCATCTACCTTAATTCATTCTTAAACTCGTTAACAATAAACAAATAAACAGATTAAGTGGAAACCCTACAGTGCCAATACTGTAACTGTAAAAATGTTATGCAGTAGTTCCCTGTAAGATTGGTTCAGGCCCCAAAAATAGCCCCTAATGCTACAGGCAACAGTCAAAAGTCTGGCTCCATAGAATCCTGCTACCACCTGCAAGTGTCATAAATTCACTGAATAAGCTGGGTAAATAGCTAACTAACTACAATTTAAACTATAGTTGAACTAGCTTCTTCACATTTTGCTTTCCATGATGACAGCTCAAATTCACACAATTATTTTCAAAAGGCCTGAAAAAAATAAAGGAAACATGTATGACATCATATAGCAACGCTGTGACTTATTTCCACTGCTGAGCAACGAAATTATACAGTTTGCAAAACTGCTAAGTGAGAAGGTGTTTTGCTGAAATGCTGACTTTAATCTAAGGAGTCAAACTTGCCATTTACCACAGTTTTATTAGTCCCATCTGCTCTACAGCATAGATGCATTGCAGCCGCCCAGCAGCACATTCTCCAGCTGATTTGTCCAAAGTAACAACACAGGCACCTTTGAACCTTTCATGCAAGCACCAGACGGTACCTTAAGTCATTTGTTCCTTGTCTTTCACAAGAAAAATAATGTTACAAAAATCCTGTAGACTGTCCTGTTATACTTCTAGCAGTTATTAAGAATACAGAGTCATTATCTAAAATTGTTTTAAAATAACTTAGATAACTGTTTCTTGGGATGACTCATTTTCAAGTCTCTGCAGTATAATCAAGGACCTAAGCTAGTTTACTGCTGCCACCCATTCAGATGCAGTATATCGGATCTGCCATCTTTGCTCTCCTCCCCATTTTAGATTCTATTTGGAGACTTACTCAAAACTCTAGAAAGGATAGGTTCATATTACTTACCACTCCTTTAAGCCTCAGTATCATAATACAAACATTTTTAATATATCATACCTATTCTAGAATCACTAATGGACTGCATAGCAACTGCAATGCTATTATGCAACTATGATAAGAAAACCTCTGAAGGATTTAAGAAGCAAAGATCCTGAGATATTTCTGACTGGCCTGAGAAAAATAAAACACCAGCTTAGAGATTTTAGAGTATGCCTCTTTCCTCATGAAAAACAACTGACTAGGCTTTGACTAACACATGCAAAAATGTACATAAGTACACATGCATAAATACAACGGGGTAAAATGCTGGGGAATAAACAACTCCTATATAAACAACGCCTTTAAACACTTTCCTGCAAGACAGAACAACAAATCCTCAGTGTTATGGAACCCAGGGGAAAAGTTCACACAAGTGATATTTAGCAGATTTGTTCCAGAAATGGAAACTTTATTCTGCAGTTTAATCATCTCTCATGCAGAACATGCCTTGCTTTGGCTATTGTTTTGTTTTTTTTTTTTATCATCCCATGTACTAAGTTATAAATGGTAAATAGTGGGAAATAAGATATATTTTGTATCATACTGCCCATGTCCCTGTGTGCAAGAAGATTAATTTCTGAACTGGTTTAAAATGTTCATTTAACAAAACACATTCAAGAACTGCAGAAGCAATTTAGCAGTCAACAGAATAAAGCTGAATTTAACGCGCACAGTGACCCACTGGGCTCCTTGCAGGTTCAGCAAAGCAGAGGCTGTCTTGTCAGTCTCTAAGAATGAAGTGAGGCCAATATGTAGAAGGCAGCCATTTAGGACACATACTGGCAAGGAAAATATCAGAGTTGGAAGGTCATGTAAATTGCTAGACATGGAGACAAGATCTGTCAAAAAGACAAACTACCTAACAATTTTAACCTGTTGGCTAGAGCTGTCCATGTCAGCATTATGTTAACATATATTATAACCTCACTGCAAAAAATTTTGTGTACAAGATGGAAGAGAACAGCAGCAAAACTCCCTCCCTTATCTTCTTTTTAGATGACAACTCAGTCTAACAGAGGCTGAAGGAAATATCCTGTCTGGGGTGTTGTTTGTTTTTTTTTTTTTTTTTTTTTTTTTTTTTTTTTTTTTTATATATTACAAGTGATAGAGAAATTGTTAGTATGTAACAAAAACAACAAAAACCAAAAAATCTGTCAATTTCTCTGTAGTTACAGGATTTAGTGAAGCATCTCTAAACCATGACAAGCATCCATCACAAGCACCTCTATTATTTGACAACAGTGAATTTTTAAATTATTGCTATTATTATTTTTATATAAAAGTTTTTTCCTGAATAGTCATTGAACTATTTGAAATAAAGGTGGGTATTTGTCAGACAGGAAAGAAAGTTTTTATGTTTTCAGTAATTTGCATTTTTACCAACTATTACAACTCAACTGTAATTATGGAGCTGTGATTATTGTCCTACCAGATGCTGACAGCTCTCCATTTTTAATGTAAAATAATATTAGGACTTCACTTCTGTTGAGACCACTGCAACAGTTTGAGGTCACATGATTTTTACTTGCCATCTCAAAACTATGCTGTTTTGCAATTTATTCCTTTTGTCATCTTTCCCTTGGCCTCATTTGGATCAGCACTAGAGAGAAGGCCTTTGGGAAAGCCTGGAAGTATTTATTCATCAAGTTAGTAGGTGGGATGCTTCCCTGAGAGAGAGTATTAAGCTAAACCTTCAAGAGCACTTTCAGGGAATCCTGATATTATTAATCTCCCAGGGCTTACGCATGAAATGTGACATTTGAGATTAGTTTAGAAGCATCTGTTCACAATGCTTAGAACTGAACCTCCAAGAACATACTGTACATTATTTACAGAAAAAAAAAAACCCTCCACTTTGCCAATGAAGGAAAAGCCCAATGATTATAAGACTGACACATTTCTCATATTATCACCCACTAAGTGACACATGACACTCAAGTGAAAAAAAATCCCTTCAAGCTCCATTAGGCTGGACTCCACTTATGGTGCATACCTTACTTCCAGTAACTTTTTAAATTCTTGGGTGAGTAATTCAGGATATTTATTCTTACATGTCAATTTTCTTAGTAACTAGCCTGTTAAGCATTTGACCAATGAAGAAAAACAGTCAGCAAGCAGAAAACAAAAATTTGTGGGTTTTTTTTTTGCTTGTTTGGGTATTTTTCTGTTTGTTTTTGAGATTTTATTTATTTTTTCTAAACACAACATAAGCAGAATTCAATTCTGAAGGATTTGTAACAGCAGTGTATATTCCCTCCCAGCTACACAAGCAGACAGCATGTATTCATGAGTACTGCGAGATGCACATAATTATGCCTGACATTATTTATCCAGAATAAAGAGCAACTGTGAAGCATCTATCACTCTCTGTTCCAGGTCAGAAGCTAGCCATCTTAAGAAGAAAAAAACAGTATAATGTGGATGAAGCAAGAATATACTAAGCACCATGCACACTGAATACACAAATCAAAGTGTTTCAGAAATGTAGAAACCTAAAGTTAGAACTGTTCGCCATGTATTGATGAACATAAAAAAATTGTTTGGTTTGCAAAAGAGATGCTTATTTTTAAAAAAGATGTATTACGCTGAGGGTAGCCATTTCCTACTGATTGTAATAGATATCCTTTTTTATTTCTTTTAACCAGACACTACACAGGATATAATCAACAGTAGCTCCAGCAAATGAAGGAGACTATGTTTAAGTATTGAATAGTACACAGCAGTATCGGCTACACTTGCAGGGTATAGTCCTGTATTCCATCGCCTTCAAATGATCAGAAAGGTGCTGAAGAGCTCTAATTTCCCATGGCTTTTGGGTACAGAGCTCTCAAGGGTGTGTCCACACCTACTTCTAGGCTGACACAGTACAGAAAGGAGTGACCTTGAGGTCAGCTGATATCTAAAACTCCTTTGAATGTCACCTGAAGAAGATATTAGGGACATAAAAATGATCACAGATTTGGAACAATTTGAAGAAAGGCTGAGAGAGTTGAGGTTGTTCAACTTGGAGAAAAGAAGGCTATGGAGAGACCTTACAGCAGACTTTCAGTACTTAATTGGGGTTTTAAAGAAAGATGGGGACAATCATTTTATAGCAGGGTCTGTTGCAACAGGATGAGGGTTAATGGTTTTAAACGGAAAGGTTTTGACTAGACAGCAGAAATAAATTCTTTACTGTGAGGGTGGTAAAACACTGGAACAGGTTGCCCAGAGAGGTGGTTGGTGCTCCATCCCTGGAATCATTCAAGGCCAGGCTGGACAGGGCTCTGAGCAACCTGATCTAGTTTAAAATGTCCCTGCTCATTTCAGGGTGGTTGGACTAGATGACCTTTAAAGGTGCCCTCTAACCCAAAACATTCTAAGGCTAAGGGAACTAACTTAATCTCGTTTATTCTATGCTAACTTTCTTGTTTAATTCTATGCTAACACCTATACTCACCAATGTACGTAATAATGCTGTATGCTATTTCATGAAAACAAACTATGAGGATATTTAAAAATTCCCAGCACTTTGCAAAAAAACCCCCAAACCTTTGTTACTCTGTGCTTGTTATTTTATCAAATGGTGCTTTTAATGGATCAATCACAATCTCAACCAAGACATTATGGCCCTACCTACACTGCAGATTTAAATTCCCTGCCACAGTCAGTAAGTTTCAACATGGAGACAGAAAGGAAAAAGGGTGTTGGAAAGGACAGGACTCGTCACTTCTTTGTAAAACTGCAGCAAAACATGCAGTTTTGGCAATGACTTACCCTGGATGCACAGGGAAGTGCATGCTCTGTTCGCACAAGGATCTCTAGCATTAGCACCACTAGTGGAAACACTAGGCAGTTGTGGGCAGCTGCTGGAAAAAATAGTTGGAAGTAACCAAACTTGCACCTCATTCTTCACTGGTTCTGGTAGCACAGCACAAATCCTCATCTTCCATAAAAACAGATCAGCAGGACAAAGGATGGAGTTTGTTTGGCTGATTTTGTTTCACTGACTTCACGTGAAAAAGAGACCGTGGCAGAAAGCTAGAATTAATTCAAAACGAAAAAAGCAGCTGGCTTTATCCTACCGTTATATACAGCAAGACAAGAAGGGAATACTAACCAACTCCTAATCACAGCCAGGGTTGTTTAAAGCTGAACAACTGCTAATTTTGAAACATGTCATCTAAGAAAACAATGAATGAGTTCAGCTTTAAACTTGTTCTTTCTTCGGGGAAAAGAAATAGCAAAGGTATTTAAAAATAAACAGGACATTCACAATTAATCTGCTTTTTAATTAACTTACTCTGCTGCTGTAAGTGATTCTGCATTTACTGTCGTTCTTTCGAAAACTCCAAAGTGCTACTTCTGACCTGTGATTTACTGTTGTCGTACATCTTTATAAGCAGTACTTTAGTTTAAGTGGCAGTTGCATATTAATTACAAAGTTAATTATGTGCTATGTAATCATGCTGTAATTCATTAGTTCACTCCAAAGTGTGAAAGGATAATGCTAAATGGAAGACCTGATGCAGAGTATTTTAGTAATTTACGTTTTGAAATCAAATATTCAAAATATTAACCAGAAAACACTGTCTGCACTTAAGGAAGCCTACAAAAATGCTCACCGTGATTCTAACAATTATGCTTAAACTTTTCCTCCTTGAAAGTTGTAGTGGTATTAGCAAGGTGAAGTACTCTCTCTAAAACCAAACACACATCTAAACTACTTGCTTGGACCTGGGTCAAATATTATAAATACTTAATGAGTTCCAGTATCCAAACTTGGTACTTCTTGACATGACTTATCCTCAAGGCTTTCTGAAACTGGATTTCTTGAAGATGTTCCAGCTTGAAAATCTAGGCACTGAGACATCAAATAGTACAAACCACAGCCAAAGATATATGCTACAGGATTTTATGATTCTTCATTACTGATGCTTTGCATAAAGTACCTACACCCAGGTAATTTAGTATTGGTTTCTGTCCAAAGTTTGCAGGGAAACGTGATTCTTGTTTGTGCAGATCTCAGAATAAGTCTGCTACTAGAGATCTGTTTCCCAACAGAAATATTGAACGAAAGTGTAAATATTTATTTTTGAGATAATGATTTTTGGTGAAAAATGAACTAAGCACAATATCATAAAGCTGTCTCACCATTGAGGTTTAATTACCCTGGAACTATCCAGCTTACTTCAATCAATAAAAACACAAAACCTAATTTTTACAAAGATGCTCTTAGTCATGAAGAATTATTTTCCAGCTTTTAAGTCCTCCACCTGAAACATTCCAGTATTCTTCAAGAAGAACTGCTGGTTTTCAACACCAATTCTTCACAAGTTGTAATCTTTCTTTCTTCCACTATGACTAGGATGCAAAAATTATGCTCTTTGTGTGCTATCAGAAGTCAACAGAAGTAGGAGTATCTGCTCCTAAAATTAACACCATAAAACCCATGATAAAGAACACTTAAAAACCCATTATAAAAAGCAGCTTGATCACTTAAAATAAAATGGCAGATAGAAAAATAACTATGCAAAGACTCTATATTTCCCAGCATAGGCCATACACCTTGGAGCTATTTTCGCTTACAAAAACAAAAGTGAGGCTACTTTAACAACTGATAACTGAAAGAAAAAAAAAAAATCAAGACTTGCATCACAAACAGAGCTGTAAAATGTTACACAGTGTTTTGGCTGCATAATCTTTATGATCAGGCAGACTGCATCAACAAGAAGCAGCCCTAACTCTCCAGAAAAAGTATCAATATATGACCAAATCCAGGACTGAACTGTTAGTGGCCCCGTAATTCAGTCTCGCAGGCTAAGTAAGTTTGTTTCAAATTATATGAGAAAAATAAAGATTTGTATTTCACAGGCAAATTATAATAATCAAACTACTAAAATCTTTTCACTCCTTCAAATTCTTAAAGCTTTGTTGATAAAACATCATAGGGGCCTTAAAATACAAATGGAATGGAGAGTAATTAATGCTCCAGTGAGGGGGCGGGGGGGGGAGGGGAAATTGAATTATATGGTACTTCTGAAAACTTCAATATAGCAAAACAGTATACTGTTTCATATTACTGTAATTTGAACATTTTATATATATCCTTATACATAGTTTTGAGCTGGTCACTTAAACGTTTTAAAATAGCAATTAAAGAAAATGCACATGCACCACCCTTAAAAAATTAAGTCTATGTACAAGCCTTTATGTGCTCTATACATTCAGCTAAAAATAAGTAAGTTTTCTTTCTTTTAGTGCTGTGGTCATGGATTTTGCACTAAGAAATGTAGTTACAAAATTAATTTCAAGCTCCACTAGAAAAAGGAAACAATAATATTTTGTCCAATATAAAAGGTAAAAGGTAAGCAAATCAGTGAAAAAAATTATGTAAGTTTGAAAGTAAAATTACAAGTACCACAACTGCTCCCCCTTCAAAAACAGCCACAAGACATTTAAATTCGTGTGCAAAGTTACTATTTGCTAAGCTGTGTAACTGATTTAGGTCTGCAGGGAATGGGTTACAGATCATCCAGATCTATTGCCAACTTTGGCTTCTCATTTGAAACAGTACCTATTGTATTATTATAAAGTATATGGTATGCAATAGATGCCTATATTTTGTGTTTTATAGAATCAAAAAAAGCTGTGTTTTTTTTTTTCTAATGTATGATAATAGGACCCAAAATCCATCAACAATTAACAAACAAACAAATAAAAACCCCACCTTGAATTCTATTCAGGCCTATGATAGGAAGTATTAGTCTTCCATTTCTCTACAGTGGTGTGAGAAACATTTTAAGAACAAGTAAAACTTTTGAAAAAAGTAATTTAATTTCAACAGAATATTATTAAATGGTTAACTCATCCTTCAAGGTTTTTTAGATATTTCTGCATAGAAAAAGAAGACATTTTTTTGTTTGGTTAAGGACTTAGCCTGCCTTAGCAAAAGGACCAACCACTCTACTTTCACATTTTCAGAAATGACTTTGGTATGGATTCTTAATGTGAGCTATCTCACAGAGAGGCTTTAGCTTAAGCTAATAGCCTAGGTTCCATCAACGGTGGATAGAGAGCAGTACTTTCAGAGGGCAATTTGTCCCTTGCTAAGACAGACCTCAAAATTGGGTGGCAGGATACCTATATTGGTCCACTGACTATAAAGGAAGTCTAGATAATTTCTTAAGAAACCAGAGTCTTCACTGACTTGGAGGATGATGCAGACTCTTTAGTCCCTGCCACATATTTGAAAATGAAACTCTTATTTCCTTGACTCTCCTGAAATTGTGTGCTAACATTTTGAAGTGCATTATTTTTTATTTGGGTAGAATTAAAAGTATCTGAAAAGAGATTCCATAATTAGTACATGATAGCTGATTTTCTACAAAAATATTAGAAGTGTTTCTTATATCATTAATAAAACTTATTTTGTAGTAAATTGTATGCAAATGTGTTCCTGTACAATTTACCTGACAATTAGTGAAGTGTAAGTATACTCACTTTCAAAAATGTCTAAAAATAAATGCGGTCTACAGACCGCTCTAGAGGCTTGTAACATATTCAGTAATTTATATAAGCCTCATTCTCTACAATAACATGCAAAAATACATAGTTTTCATTTATATAATAAAATGGGAGAAATGTATGCATTAGTTGGAGCTCTAGTAAAGGGATCTGGGAAGCTGCATTCATTGCCTATGTCATTCCTCCCACGGAAGCCTGAGCAAGTCACAGGGTCTTCCTATGTACTTAGCAATACTGGAGTAGGGAAAGCCCTCCCAGGTTATTATGATAATGGATACATAAAAATTATGAACTACTCAATTAGTGTAATCACACAGGTAACATAAAAATATCTAGAAGTATATTGCAACGTAAGTGTTTTCTTTAAATTTAATACATCTCTCTCAGCTATGCACAAAACAAAATTACAGAGGCTCACAAGGAAGAATATCCTTAAAGCAGACAAGCCTAGAGTCCAATAAGATGTATTACCACCTTTAGTTATAGAAAAATACACAAATTACAGAACTCTGAGATTTCTTAGGCTTTTTGTCCTTATCAGAGTTTATTCTAGTGCAGATTTTTGAAGAAAAAAAAAAACAAACAACAAAAAAACCCCCTGAAGAACATAACACTTTGAACAAGACCATTACCACATTCTTGTTTGCCCCCAGAACAACGTTAAGTGAGGAGAGTGCTACTGATTTACAACTTTGAAAGTAAGCAGAATTGCAAATCTCTCACACATATCTTCCTTATCACCCTTCTCAGGACATGCAGGCATGTAATGAGTTCCCAGAAACAGACAGGCCATCACCTCCCCGCACCTTTGCTAACATACTGCTTGCACTTCTCATTTGCTGTTGCCTGGCTGTTTAGTTGTTCTGATGCATGTTTTCTCTTCAAATGGCTCACAGCTCCTGCAAAAGCAGCCTGCTATACACCAACTGCTGTTTACAAAGCAGTCTTCAGCTCTGTGCTGATTACCAGCTACCGGGCAATCAAGACAATACACTGTTCTACCTAATTATTGACATCTGGATGAGCTGTATTACCAAACAAAAGAAAGCTCCATTGTTTAGCAGGTCCCAGTGAGTATGAAAACTCAAAGTTTGATTCCAAATTGGAGAAGTATATCCACCAATGGTGCTCTTAAACCCATTTTCCTTAGTCACAATTTAAGATGAACAGCAAAGCTGGGGTTGCTCCCTTCAGAATTGAGCAGTTTGATCTTGTTCTTGTATTCAGTTCCTCATCAAACATAATTTCTGGCCACTACAACCAAGTTTTTGATACTCTTCTTATCATTCAACTGTGTGTAACTATTACTAAGCATTGAGTGTCCTTGTTCAATGCATGTGTAACAATGCAGACAGCATGCTCAATGTGAAAAGTCAGCCAAAATTTCCTTATCGCTTCCCCTACAGGCATCTGTATCACAAGTGTAGTTAGTAACTCCAGATCTTGATTGGGGGAAAAAAAAAAAAAAGTTGAATCACAAAATACCATATCCAAATCTTCCAGCTTAGGATGTCTCCACACATTTACACTTAAGATCTTTCCAAGTTCAAGTCACGTCTTCCTAAGAAAACATTTCCCAAGACTTTGTTTGTCAGACAATTTTCTTTCAAAGGTTTATCCATCTCCATAGTCATGGTGGAGTCTCCAAAGTCTCTTCAGTTTCTTGTCCCAGTACCAGAAAATAAAAGGAATTTCATAGGAGAATCTTTTTAATGCTAAAACCAGGAGTGCCCTCTAGTGAGATTCCACGGGGAGCATGTCTGGTTTACATTTGTTAGATAGAGCTTCTTTATCTTCATAGGTGGTCTGATCCGTTGAGAGTGTAATTATTATAACGTGCTTCCCATAATGCAACACCAAATATGGGAAAGCAAGAGCAGACTGTGGATTTATGCAACACTGATGGGCCACAGAACTGGCACTCACTGGCTGGTTACGGAAACCTCAGGACTAAGGCAGTTGCATGCAGTCCCATCACGTACACACCACAGTGCTACAGAAGGGCTATTTGCTCAGTAGCAGGGAATGCCTGGGCTCAGACTACTCAGTTAACATGAGTACAAGTTTCATAAACAGACATCAAACACAAACTCATCTAACCATAGTTGTCCTATTATTATGTGCTTTGAAATGTTCTCCTCTAATCTTTCAATCTGCTTTATTCTGTTGTTCATATTTATAAGACTAAAACTACTAAAATTGAAGATGATACCTAAATGAACAGGTCCAGACATCACCTAAGCAGATAAAATGCAGCCCACATTATCAGACAGGCTGCTGTCTGCTGTTGTTTTGCACTATAAATACTGCTGATCCATTGGTAACTTAGAGCAATTCTTAATCTTGTAGTGTGCCTGGTAGCAGTGTTTGCAGCATAAGCCTCAGGCTATTTTCTAAGTTATTAGTCCTTACTTGGTCAGCCCATGATGCAGTTCTTTGAAGGGCTAAAAAATATTGCATATTCATCTTTGCTACAGCTAAGCAGAAAGAAAGCAAAAAAGAAGCAAAAAGTCACAATCTCTTGGCCTTCAAAAAATACAGAGTTTTACAAATAAAGAGGAAAGAGACAGAACAAGTTACGTATTGGAGGCCACAGGATAATGGAAGTAGTGGAACAGTCCTGGATATTGGTAGTTACATACACAGTAAAATTAAAGAGACCGATAGGTGTAATGACACTCAAGAAAGAGTCATGTTGTGCTATAGGTTGGTAAGTCAGTGCACAGTAAGAGAACTACAGAGCTTACTGTTTAATATGAAAAACCATCTCTTAGGAAAGCTCTTTACTAATTACTTAAGTGAACGTTACAGCAACAGTATAAAGAATATGAACAAGAAGAGAACAAGACAGGTTGTGTTTTACAATGGGAGAATAAGTAATTGCTCCTGAGATAGGATCCTGGAGTGTGTTTTTGTCAATAGTTAATTTTCACTAACACAAGACACTCTATGTGGAAGAGACCGCTAACATGAAGAGTTGACAGAGTTAACTACAGCAATAAAATAAAGGACAGATGGAGGACAAATGTCTTCCTTTCCTTCATGCATCTGTGAAGTGCTTGACTTCCCATACATCCCAGGCTAGGTATCACAAGTATAACTAAATATGGTGGTCCATATGCCTAATAGGATACAGTGGCCTTCACCTTTATGTCAAGAGTTCAAATGCAAGCCCAATCAGTGGTGACCAAGTGTTGCCACCATCTGCCTGTTTAGCAGCCTAGATAAGAAGAGAAAGGTTGTTCAGCTCAGTCCCATTGTTAATGGGCAGGTGTCTCCATCACAGAAACAACAATCCTGAGTGTCACTAACTGGAAGTTGAATCAGAGAGGTCAAGAACTGAATGCACATAAAACCTGAATTAATAGATTAAAGAGTCCCTCTAGATAAGAGTCAAGGCAGTTGTGTGCTTGCTGTATATGTAAAGAGCATTTCAGTCTTCAGGGCTTGCAATCCCATGCCTATAACTGAATCAAATTAATTTTTAAATGGAAACAGAATTTAATAAAATGATTTATAATTGGATTTAAATTTAGCTGTTAGGCTGACTCCCATTTTCTTTAGCATCAGCTGGAGGTATACAGAAGTGTACACATATCTTGGCCTTATACAATTGCACTGCTAAATATCAGCAGCCTTCTGAATGTTCAGAGGAGTTCAGTTCTTCCAGCTTGATGGATAGCAGATGTGGCTACAGCCACACCACGGCTATTTCACACAGTGCTAGTGTGTTTTGTACAATAGGCTTGTGAAATTGCACAGGCTTTTAAATTTTGAGATCAATATTTACAGTGCTGGGAAGGTGTACTGTTTTTTACTGGTATTAATGTAAACAGAGAATCTCTATTTTTTTTCTGTGCTTGCAGAATTTGGTATTTACAAATAAAATGTTTCAGTATACCTATCTTAACTAAATTAATTATATTGATACTGACAAGAAACACTTTTTAGTTTTTATTCTGCTGCCTACTTTTAAATCCTTTACTGTTAACAGTATTGCTAGCAGTACCTAAAACACTAAGACTTTATATACTTAGTCCAAAATATTTTTCTTTCCATTACACATATAAGTATTTTAAAATTCTGCTTAGATCCTCTGAAATCAGATCATAATTATCTTGTTTTGATGGTCACAATAAATGTTGTGCTGGAGTCAACAGCACAAAGGAAATGCAGATGCCCAAAGCATTAGCTTCTAAAAATTCTGGACAGATGATAACTTGGTTCTTCTTCCTGACAACATAAGTAATCTGATCTCTGTGCAGTTTAGAGCATTTATATATATATACACATATCTTTGGGAACATTAATACAAGCATAAGGTTTACCCAGTGAGGAGGAGCTTACTGAAACTTGCCCAACAATTCACATATTGCAACTGTTGTGAAGCTCTGCTTTCCACAAATCAGATATTTCTCCTTGTCACAGTATACAACAACAGCTTTCAACACCACTTTGAGAAACATGAGATTGCTCTCTTCTACTCTGCAACTCCCACTGTTTCTCATTTTTATCTTACTTGGAGGATGCTTTTGGATATTTTCCATAATTCAAATGAATAATGGAATAATGAATAAAGATTAATATTATTAAAGATGAATATTTAAACCAAAAAAACAAATTAAAAATCCTTATTCAGAAAGTTCTTAAAACCCCCCAACAAACAAATAAAAAGAGGAGGACATAGGGGCTTGTTAGTCCCTTCGCAAAGTCACAATTATTTACACCTTTATGTAATTCTCACCCAACACTCACACACACACAAACACACACACACACACACACAAGTAAACTGCATGTTCTTATGGAAGAAAAATAGTATTTTCTTGCATCACACTTGAAGGCAGCAATGCAATTTCTGGGAATTAACTGTCCTTCACAGATTTTACCTGTGTTTGGCACAGCACACATATAAGTGCATCAAAGGGTGAAGTCAATACAATAAATTAGAAGAGGTCCCAGCAAATAAGGAAATATTTTGGACAAGTATTCATCAGCAATTACTATCCATATTTAAAAAAAGACTGAGTAGCTGCAGTAATGGGAAAGGGCAACATCTTAATTCTGATAGCATCATGCTCCAGAATGAAATGGGTCATTTCAAGAAAATGGACAACTCTACTCATGGCTTGTCCTGATAGATAACATCAATAGGTCAACTGTGGAATAACAGCACATTATCATTTATGCCCAAGCCATGCTTACCACTTAGCCACCATGCAATTTTGTTTTGCCTTTCTGAAAAGCTTCTTTTCCATTAGAAAGGAATTCTCATCCTTTTACTCTTCATCTTCTGTGATACAATCCACATATCTAGTAGCTTCCTAATGAATTATTGCCTCCAAGTTACATTCACAACAGTTGAATGGACACAATATGCTTCCAGCTTCATCTCCATAACCCTGGAGAAATCCTTTTATTTCAGTCCCATACTTTGTCTCTTAAGATTGCCCCCTTAAAAGCAGGAACAACCTGGGATTTCAAGACTGTCAGATGCAATGTGAAGCCTACTTTTGTGAAGCCTACTGTTGTGAAGCCTACTGTGTTCTATACATAAAACCTAATATAATGTTCTCTATTAATTGCTGTATGAGAAAATACTCTCAGAAATTACTGGGACAATATGTTAAGAGAACTGAAAAGTTCCTGCAGGCTCACATGTTCAGTGTTACCTCTCAAAATCTAAGTGTGAAAGCAAAAGTACTGTCATCATACAGAGATAATAACAGTTTTCTGGCTCCCATATTATTCTGTGATGGATCAGACACAAGTACAACAAATGGAGCAAATGCCTTGGTGCCTATGTTATGGCTTTTGGTTTCTGCATAAGGCTAATTTCAATAATCCAGATTATCCCGTCCTATCACAAGTTCCTGGACACAGCTACACTTCAATTTTTTAAGGGGACCTACAGCAAGGCTGAGCAAGGGTTTGCAGTGATAACATGAAAGGCAATGATTTTAAATTGGAGCATGGCAGATTTAGATTAGAACATAAAGTGGAAGTTCTTTACAGTGAGAGTGGTAAAATACTGGAAAAAGATGCCTAGGAATGTGGTCGAGGACTTGTCCCTGGATACATTCAAGACTGTACTTGATGTAGCCCTGGGCAGCCTGATCTAGTTGGAGGTGTCCCTGTACACTAGAGAGGAGGCTGGATAAGATGATCTTTGAGGGTGCCTTTCAATCAGTGTAATCTGTAAACCTGTTTGAAGTATCAGGAGCAATTTTTTTCTCTTTCACCCAAAGAAGTCTGACAATTATGCTTTAGGAGGGCCATCCGTTTTCAGAAAGGGCTTATCTCTTGACCCTTTTTCTGAATATCCCTGAGACTGAGCACACTGGAAGGTAACATGGGAACTACTGAACCCTACTGAAGCAATATGGCAACCAAATGAGACAAGATGTCACTGAACTAAATAAAAGTGACCTTGCTGCAATGTTTTGGATTGTTTTGCTCGCTGTGCCTATTCAAACATACTTAGCATGCCTTGCTAAAAAGAATCACTGATTTCATCGTCCTGGTTGTATTTAGACAAAGAAGAAGAAACTTAGGTCTAAAATGGCTCCAAGTTAACTATTCTTGTTTACCCAAAGCATTAAAACATGCTAGAATCTCATAACTAATTCCCTGCCACAGAGTAAATGCATAACGAATTCCCTTTCATAGACTAAATGCATGATGTCTTCCAAGATGCACAAATGATGATGAAGGGTATTAGGTACACATTGGTTTTCAGTGAAGGGATGTCCTTCATGAAAGAGATGTTGAGAGAGGCTGGCAAGAAACCCTACAATTGTGCTGGAAATACCTGAAAGTTATCACTCTGGTCCAGTTATCACAATAGAACTGAACCACAATCCTCTATGTGCCAACTTACATACCTTATCCCTAGAACCTGTTAGTAACATACTCACATTTTAAAACAGCTTTTTCAGCATAATTGTTAATTCCTTGGAAGTAGGAGAGAAACATACTCTTAATCAGTCTAATTGATAATTGTACAAATTTCTGCTTTACATCTATGGTTTTTAATAAACTTACTAAATCCTTTCAAGCTTCCAAGAAAATATGGCTGGCAGTACATGTCCAAGCTGCCCACTGCCAGTCTCCAAAAATTCCTGTGAGGCATAATGCTCATCAGACTGCTAAGACATAATGTTGTAAAGACAGAGCATAGTCTGGTCTGTTGTAGGACTGCAGATACCGAAGGATCACTCTCTGTGGCATTAGATAAAACAAAGGGTTCCACAGCAGTAGAACATGCTGTGCTTTCAAGGAATAACAGTAACATCACCAACAAGAAAATAAAAAAACAAACCTTCCTTTGTGTGTGCCTCTTGGCAACTTTCAAAAATAAAAGCAGCAAGGTATCTCCAGAGTAATCAGACCCACATCTACTGAAGACAATGATCTACCAATAGCTTCTACTACAGAAGTAAGAAGTTTTTGCTATCTACAATTGAGAAACAACTTCATTAATAAATGTGTTTTACTAAGAAGGTAAATTTAATGAATGGAACTCATGTGGAAGATTAAATTGGTGTATATATAAAATACAGATGTAAATATACACACAAATAAAATTAATTGCAATTTTCTGACCTTGCCTAGCATCTTGGGCTTGTAATGACAGCATTCTGTGTTATGCATCACTTATGGTAGATGTGTTCGCTTACAGTTTTGGCAAATTAATCTTGTTCTTATACCTTGAAGAGAGACTAAAAGATATTTGATTAACCTTCATACTATTCTTACTTCATATTCTCTGACACATTTCCACATAGTTGTCTTCTAAACTCAATGCACCCATCTTTATTGTCTCTCTTCATCCTTATGACTAATAATTTTGTTGTCAGGATTTAAATCTTGTCTATCTTGTCTATTCATAACCAACCAGAAAATAGTATTTTATTCAAGGTGAAGTGATCTGTGTTTCATCTTGTATTACTTTCAGCACTATCTTCCAAGTATTTCCACAGTCCATAGATATATAAATAGCCATCATATTAACAGAAGCTGTACTCTTGAGAACTTTGTTACATCATTTCTATTCTGAAAGAATGATTAACATAGGAATACACTGTTGTGAACTGCCTGAATATACCCTGTATTATCAGTGACACATATTGACAGTATTACGTCACTGTTAAAAGAGTTTCCTTGAGATTTGCAGCTGATGACTGATTATTATAACCCTTCCTTCACATACATAGGCTATATAAAATATATGGTAGTGAAAACAGGTGAAGTTTGACAGACCTCATCTTCAAGACTAGGTTCCCAGGATAACAATTGTCCTACTGGGGGTCTGATCTCTCTCACAAGGGCACCTTGGCTCCACCTCCCCAGCTGGTACAGCACACAGTTTATATTATCACACTGGCTAATGGGCCTAGGCAGTAGAAAATTGTACATCTTACACGTTATTGAAACTTCCCTTTTTTTGATCTACCTAACACACAAAAATAAACACACACACAAATTTCTCCAGGACCTCCTAGAGAGGGATTCAGTGATTCAGCTAATCATATGGGGGAATCTCCAACCCAGAGTGCTCGCTTGGGTAAAAGATGACAGAGCCTACTATAACCAATCTCATTCCTGAACTTGCCCCTGCTCTTTTCCTCCCGTTGCTGTGTAGGCTGTTTGCAGTACAGCCCCTGCACATGACTGCTATTGTCAAATCCGACACAGGGGCCAGGAAAGAGTGTTTCATTGCCCCACCACTCTCGAAAGAATCCTTATAATCACACTGCACACACAGTATGTGACCTGTGTGTGCTCATTTTCTTGCCTCTGCCTCTTGGTGTCTCCACACATTAGAAATAATCAGAAACAGTAGTTTACTCTCTCTTTTTTTTT
>VWZI01004849.1:148195-205091 GCA_013396835.1 Psilopogon haemacephalus
TTTTTTTTGTGTAGGAGTAAGGAAAAAGAAACTACAGTTACACATACCAAACACACATACACATGCCTCATCTCCAATTCAAGGCAAACATTTCACAGTCAGTTTCTTGGCATTTTATGTGAATATAAATTAAGTCTAACTGGGTTTTATGTTGAATGTGTCAACCATGTCATACATAAAGCTGCATATCGCAGCCTTTCAGGAGCAACAAAATGGTGAAACAAACATACTGGGGGCTCCTGACTCTCTTCAAGCGCTGCTGAGTAATGTGTAAAGGCTGACGACCAAAACTATGCCATTTAGCTCTTCAATAATAATTTCAGACGTGCATGATATTCTTTACCCCTTACTGTGAGCTGCTGCAGAAAAGCCTGCCTCCTGAACCCGTGGCCACCTTCACCCGTGGGCACTCCCGCTGTACCTGCCCTTCTCAAGCTGACCCATCCTTCAGGATGTTCAACAGCACAACTGCCAGCACAGCAAAGACAGTGCACATCAACTCCCTAGAATAATACTACCACAGTAGGCTGTGGGCAAATTGTGGTTTATCTCTTCAGCTCTCTCTAATTTTTTTTTTTTTTTTACCTTAAGAATCATCTTTCGTGCTAAATCACCAGTCAAAAAAGTTTAAGATTATGATAATTTTCTGTTATTCTTCTCTGGCCATGTCTGATACTTTCTTATCTGCATTTCTTTTGCTAAAGACATTTGCTGATCTTAAACCTGGCTTGAATGAATAGCAATTGTTCCCTTCTGGTTTTGAAGGTACTTTGTTTGTCTACCCCATTCACTGGCCTGAAATCAGCAAGGCCTCATATGGCTGTTGCTATGGCAACTCTGTTCATTCAACACTGGCTTATAATGAAGACAATGTGTTTTCCATTTAGATGAGTTTTAGAGCAAAACAGAGAAGACTCCTGCTTAACAGTCCCTGAGAATGCCAGGGTAATATAATCAGGGGTTCTGTAGTACCAGCAAGACCATGATGTGCGACTGAAAGAGGCAAAGAAAGTTACGTTGATATTTCACAATAATTACAGCACTGGGCAAATTAATCAACAGTGTGACTGCATTTTTTTACTCTTTAAGATCTTCTCCACCGAGAATAATTCAGAAATACGTGTTTTGCTCATACTTCTTCCTAGAGAAGTGGCAATTTGGACACTTCTGACCTGCTAACAAGACACCTAACAGCTTCCTTCTCTCTCTCCTTGCTTCCATAGGCAAAGGTGTACTTTGAAAGCACAATGTGCTTTTCAAAGCAGATGTGTGGGTATGCACCTGGGTTTAAACCAAGCTTTCATAAATACTGACAGGCAGAATTATCAATGCAAAAACTTTCTCCGCCTCCTGTCGTCTGCTGGGTACTGACCACATGGGCTACAGCTGCAAGACAGAGAGGGTCCCTCTACAGTGGTGCTGCAGATCCATACTCTTTGCAGAGATATTAAAGGGTTCTTTGAATACAGATATAATTCACTTTTCTCATATATGCTCTTAGTTTTCCTACCTCAGTTATGTTAAAAATAATGTAACTATATATATGTCAACAGAGAGATGTAACTACATATGTGTCAATAGAGAGGGAGTAAAAAGGGCTCTGATCTCTGTGAAGAAGGTGAACAGGTAAAAGTTGCTCATCTTGCCCACTGGGCTTTGCAGTGCAATTACTGCTATGCATAGTTACTGAGTGCCATGATTGAACAGGCTATTTTAACACAGATTCTTCATTTTCAAACACAAACATTTTCAAAAACCATATACCACAAAAATTTGTTTACTCCTTTGATCCATGAAGTCTGGCCATTTCCTCTCTATTACTCGTCTCCTTTTCCTTCTCTCTTGCTCTCTNATGGAAACTAGGCATTGTAAGTTCTTCTATTTACACTGGAAACAGTGCCTTGAAAAGATTTCTCTTTTCCACTGTGTTTGCAGAGCAGCAGGGAGCAAACACTTCCTGAAGGGAAAGCCAGTTTTCCAAACTCAAGTAAGCCCCATGTTTTAAAATTCTTCAAACAGGAAACATCATGTTCTGACTTGACATGTCCTTCATTTAAAAAAGTTATCTCCTTACTTCACTCTGAGTAGGTAAGTGATTTTGGAACTAAGTTTTCTTCATGGAATCACATTTATGTCATTTTTGTAAATGACAAAATAAAAGAGATTAATACCAAGCTGGAGTAAAGATACATGACCTGCCTTTATCTACTTTCATATTTTTTTTAAGATTGCTGCAGTTAAGATTTTCAGAAGTACGGAGATCGTGTGTTACAATACACATAAGGCTCTCTTTGCACATGCAAGGGTTGTGGAACCAAAGTGGAGAAATCCTGGGGCTTCTTGGTAATTTCAGCCTTGGTAAATTTTGAATAACTGTGCCACCAACTTGCTTAAAATTTCTGAAAACAAAACATAATACTCCTCACATACATATCCACAGTAAAATATCTGATATTTCTAATAGTCTTCCAAATAGAAGGCTTACACAGGTGGTGCCAACTAATATTTCCCTGCTACCAAGTAAGCTGTGCTTGATGGGTTATAAAATTTGGGACTACTCATATAGTTTGTAACACGATCTAAGGAGGAGGAAGATGTACATTGAGCTCTGTGCTTGTTCCTCTGCACTTCTACAGCTGAAGAAAGCAGTCATGTTTACGTCTGTCAGATCTTTTCTGGCACTTCACTTGTGCTGACAGCCTACAGCCTTGCTTCAGTTTCTACAAAGCTCAAAACCTGCAGCTGCACTAGCAGGCATGCCTTTTCTCATTCTTCCCTTTCAGTCTCTCACCTTTGTTTCAAAATGTGGGGGTTTTTTGTTGTTGTTGTTGCCGTTGTCGTTGTGGGTTTTTTTGGTATGCGTCTTGATCAAAAATATAAAATCATCAAACCTGACTGAGCTCCAAGAAAAGAGAAAGACTGAATTTGAAGGCGTGACTACAAATATGTTGTACATGCACTCACACACTCTTTCCTCATCAGATCTCAAACAGCTACCTATTGCACTGACCTCACTTACCATCAGAATACCAAAAAAGCAGACATCATTTATGCAAGGAAGACAGCAATATAAATCAAGACAAGCCCAGGAGTACTTAAATGTAGATTCATTGTCACTTCAGACCTTGAGACATAGCTCTGTGGCTGCTGCCAGCCAAGTCAAGACTCAAGGTTACAATTCCCCAGATAATATGATGGACAAGAGCATTTTGTAGTGTCAGTTCAAAGGGTGGTTATGTTTAAATCCAGTAACACGGGTTTCTTAAAAATACTGTAAGAATTTTATAACACCAGCTCTTAAAAAAATCTCAGTATTCTCTACAAGGTACAAATCCACAACCAGCTGTTAAATTTCAGAGTCTGCACAAAGAATTGTATTGCTGAGTAACTATACTGGCAAATGAAGTTATGCTGAAGCCTTTGAAGCATTAGAGATAAACCATATAATAACATTCAGGTCAAACTATGCACTAAAGGACTCATTTGTTTTCTCTCCTCCTCTCTCCTCTGAAGACAGAACTGCTATAGCAATAGTGGTGAGTGGGGCAGAGCTGCAAAAGAGCAGGGCACAAACCAAAAGAGCAGAGCTTGCAACAACAGAGGGTTCAAAAGGGAAAATTTGCTGTTTTTTCTAGATCCACAATGTCTCAGTTAATCTACACAGACAAGGCAGCAGCAGTAAGCATTACCCTCTCAGAAAAAAAGGCAATTTCAACAAGATACAGGCATGAATCTGTGGTGTATTTCAGTATTGCCTGTCAGTGTTTGTACCACACTGGCGTCTCAAGGCTCTCAGCACAGACCAACATACCAGCACAGGAGATGCTGCAGGGGCCTTGACTGTAAATGTGAATAATCCCACAAGCATCAAGGGATTATTCTCCATGGTTCAGCCATCTCAGTCTTTGCACGCAAGGCGGGGGAGAGGATAAAGTGGTTCTGAAGCCCGTAACACAATGTGTGTGCATCAGCCGTGTGACACAGGATTGGCACCAGCCTTCTGCCAGGAACATTTCCCCTGTTGGGGTTAGTTTAGGTGCAAGCAAGTCTGAATTAATTCATACATCCTTGTATGTAGAGCACCACTCGCTCCTCTAGTTGAGGACTCTGGGGCATGCAGTGTAACTGCTGAGCCAAAGTTAGCATGTTGGGCTTCTGCACCAGGGAAAGCTCCCCATACCACACTGCCAGCAGGCGAGAAAAAGGGAAATAAATTCCAATAAGATCTTCTGGGCTTATCACCTTACACCCTGAAGATGAAGTGGAATCCATGAAGATGAGGCACAGTAGGGTTGCTGCTCTTGAAGATATCCTAGATTTCTAACTTCTTCCATGCTTCCTAATTTATAAACCTGTGCCTTCCTCAGCAGTGATGCTGCTTCTGTGAAAGCCCCAGCACAGGCACGTCCCACAAGCTGAGAGGAGCTCGGTCCCCAGGCCAGCAGTGGGAGATGAAGACACAAACACTGGATCTGAATAAGCTGTCTAAGTCCCATGCAGCTGAGGCAAGCACAGAGCAACAAAAGGTGGAGACCTGCTTAGACAGAAAGGTGGAAATGAACCCCTCAAAGATATGCTGGGAATTCCTGGTGTAGACGATACTGAAAATGAAGAATTCCTGTTTATACAAACAAAAGGAAGTAATTTATCAGCTGATGTTTAACGTCCTTCTTCCAGCTTGTTGCGGTTTTATCGCCGACAGAATGAAAACTCTTAAATGAACTGGAGAAAAATAACAGAATTATATTTTAGATAGAGAGATACATGAAAGAGTTACAAAGCAGATGTGAAAGTTATAGCAACCCCATGAATTTATTCCCACCCATAACTAAATCTACAAATCCCCCTGCTCCAAGTCTTCCCCCGCCATGCCTTTGCCATCCCTTAGGCCCCAAAACAGGCCGACCTGCTTGCCTATTTACCTGATACCCAAACACGGCTGGAGGGGGAGGAAAAGGAGAGCGAACTGCCCTTGACGTGAGCTTATGAGGAGATAGCAGAATTATGGGATTGAATAACATTCTCCTCATAGTCCCTAGAGGAGCTTTAACCCTGTAATTCCCAACCTGGGACACTGTGAGTATGTGTATTTGCTTATGACCTGTCTCAAAGTAGTTGTAGTTTTTTAATCTATGCTGAAACCCTGTGTATTCTTGAAAAAGAAAACATTTTCTTTGTATTTTACAAATAATTTTTGCTTTTGTCGTCTATGCACGTCTATGCACGCATAGTGGCTAGCAAATTACAGCCAGGTCATAGGTGTGGTACATGCTACTAATATCATACATAACTGAAAGTATTGTTTCAGCATCAACAGTCTTAACAGTGAGAAGAATTCTTTTTCCTTTCACTAATGAATGGTAGCAACAACAGAAGCAGCAGCATACATTTGATGATTCACTATTTACAAAATTACAACATCTGCAAAAATTTCCAGAGAACTTTTAAATTCAAATAAAAATTAGAATTTTCTTTCAAGATGTTTCGACTGTCTTTAAGCAAGCTGATTAGCTCTTAGGTGACTGGACTCACCCTGAACTGGTTTTGTTAGAATGAACCACTGAATACAGGACACTGTCCTGCTGAGCATCCACTCAAAGTATAACATGTTCAAGTAAAATTAATTGGAAATATTTTTTTCATCATATTCATAAACATAGATGTCACTTCCACATACATTCTTCCTCATCTCAGGAACAATTACTAAACAAATTGGCAGCTGAAATTTTTCAGCCAATCAGCAAGAATTTTCATTTTAAAAATATATATTAATTCATATAGAACTAAAGCTCTAAGTCTTCATTAGGTAATTAACTCATTTCAATATTAAGCACAAAGTTCTTAATATTCAACATTGTTGCTAGATGACAGTCACTATTATAATTTTGAGAACAGAGAATATTTTTGTAGAGAATGAGGTTTGCTAAATATTCAGTAGCTCTGTTTTCACTTCTGTGTTATATAACATGATGCACCAGCTCACGAGTGCTGTCTAATAAAGATATTACAACACTAGCAAACATCATGGCTAAACTAAATCCTAATGTAAACTACCGTTAGAGGGGTATTACATTGTTTTCATTTGCTCTGTGAGTTGCAGACTTTAGGATAATAATATTGCTTGGTAATAGCGATAGCTTAATTTCATGTTGTAACACCCTAATGACTTTATTGTCTCACTCCCATTCCAATTCCAATAGCTATTACCATTTAAACACCTGTATTATCAAAGTGTTGTGGTTGAGTACCTTCTGGATAATTTACTTATGTTACAAAAGACTAATTCAAAGAAAAGCAAGACATTTCCCTAACTGTTGCACCATTTACTACCAGAAACCAACAGAAAAGCTTGTACGTGGTGACAGGGGAAGAGGCTGAAGGACAGAGGAAGAAAATATGACAATTTTTAAACTTTTGAATCATTCCTAAAAAAAATTCATAGCAAGGACTTGCTACATACAGTTAAGAAAGTAAAGCTTCTCAGAGAGAGGTGTCCAAGTACTACATTTGGGTCAATGTAGCTAGGTCTACCAATGTAAGAATTAACTGCTTCCTCCATGAAGGCAGGCAACAGTATACTGATCTGAATTTAATGAGCGACTATTAGAAGACAAATTATTAACCAGTCATTTGGACACCAAAAGAATAAGATAATAGTAATATACAACTTATCTGATAAAATATACCCTTATTAGTCTTCAGTGACATCAGATGACCAGATCTGCTCAGTAAGAATATACTGCAGTTGCCATTGATAAATACTGTAAAACTAAGTTAAAATGTACTACTATGTTTTTTTTTTTCACTTCATCTTAACAAATAAATTACCGCAAAGAAAGGGTAAGACAATATTAAAGACCCATAAATGCTTAAAAAGCATTATGAATATCAATTACTTTCCAAACAATTAATTCACTGAAATTTCTTTCATCACAATCTATTTCGTATAGAATCTCTCATGGGAGAGATGTTAAATTTTTAAACAGTTGCACATCAGTGACTTCTGAAAAACAGAGGATTTGAACTGGGGACTTTTAGGGCTGTAATCACAATATAGGTGAACAACCCCTGTACAGCAATACATACTTTTTAGCCCTGTTATGAAACACCATGAAAGTTGTTGTACTATACATGTATCTTTTTTTCCTATTAACGTTTTGCAGGTTAAGATTTTAATGGGCATAATAAAGCTGGGGTAAGTAGGTTCCCTTTAGTGATTATGTTTGAGGAAAAAGCTTACCTTAACCCTTTCTACTCCATTTCATACACTTTGGTCTAGCTTCATGACTTAATAAATCTGATTTTTGCAGACTGTTACCCATATAACTGAAGAGTTCGTAATTGCTTTAAGGCACCTGTTACATTAAAATACTGGTCAAGGTCTACAAGGTACCACAAGAAAGCTGTATACCTAGATCTAAAAGAAAACAGTATTTAAAAAAAAATCTTTTCTGATCCAAAATATTTCTCACAAGTCTGACAAAACATTGTGTGTTCTGCTGCTGTTCACATTGATATTTACCAACAAATACATACAAAAGCTCTGTGAACTTCTGCAGTTTGTATGGAATGCAGAGAAGTAATTTTAAATTGAAAGCTATCCCTGTTGAAATTTCTGCTAAGGATATTCACGCAGCTTCCTTATAACTACTTCCCCCTCACTTTCTCCCTCCCCATCCCTCTGCCACGCCAGTATGTGGCTAAATGAGACGGTTTAATATAAACGGAAAATATGTTTGTGCAGCATCATTATAAAATGTAAAGGCTAACTCTCTCTGGTTAAGAGGTGTCTGAAGTATGTCTGTATGTCTCAACGTATTTGGATAAGCATGCAAATAGAGACCTCAACTGCCAATGTTCAAGTTCATATTCTCTCTTTGCCAGTTCCAGCAGGATCTAGTAGCATTTTGCCAGCCCATCCTACTAAAGATTGGGTTTGAATACATTCAGCCAACCGTCTCCAATTAAAAGACTAAGATCAGGGTTTGTAAAGTGTACATATTACTAGCATACTCATCCACTATGAAAATGTTTATACTCATTCAACCAACACAACAATAAGAAAAATGTATACGGCATTTTATTTAATGTTTGTTCTGTATTTAAAGAAAACTCAGTTTAAAAGACCGTATATTTGGAGGTCTATCTGAAAAAAACTCTTCCAACTGACAGCTTTGTTGTAAAAGGCAAGATAACTCAGAGCATTTATTATATAATTATTACTACTACTATTTAGTTATCCAAGTACTACTGAGTTCAGTACCTGTTCGTTGCGTTGACTCATAACACACTCTTAGGTAAGTGGTCTTACTTTGTTGTGGGTGAAATTTTTTCTATTACAAAAGCCTGGGAAGAAGTTTTTCAGATCCTTGAAACAAAATCCCTTCTGAAAGCACTGAATTATAGGCTTGCTCTATCTGAACATGGAATGGAAAGGAGCTTATCAATTAGCGACAACAAAATTCTTGCTAACACAAAAGGGAAGAAATTTATATTTTAACTGAACTAAGTGCTCGAGAGTTTCATTTTTCATTTTTAGTCTCTTAACATATCCTGTTACTCCAGTAATTTTCTTTGCTATCATCCACCAAGTGTTAGGAAAGGACATAAAAAGGTTATAAAGCAGAAAAAAAAAAATACTCCTACGCAATACTCAAAACTTGACATTGATTAGTAACTCAGAATCAATAGTAATTTCTCCTATATGTATTATTATTGCCATAGTATAAAGTAAAGTAATTATTTTCATAGTCCAATACCCAGGCTTATTCTCAAAACTGGAAGATGTTTGCATAACATTTTTGAAGGGGGAAAAAAGATTATTTCAGCCTCTTCTAATTAACAGTACTGACCAAATTATGGTGATTCATTTGTTCTCCGACACAGAAAACAACTGTCCTCTGGTTAAAAAAATAAAGTTATATTAACTTTTAATTTCCATTTTCAAAGGTATGCTTATGGAATATTTAAATTTGTAATATTTTTTTCCTAGCATATATAATAACTAGTGTGTGTTTTTTCTTGTGCTCATTTGCCCACTCCATCCACTCTTAATCTACATTACATTTATGGTTTTACATTACAATTTGGATATCTGTGTGAGTATCCACTTATAATATAAGGAATCACTAACTTAACATGGTGAAAAAACTAATGCTGAAACAATTTCTTAGCTTTTCCTAAGAAATACATGATCTTATTTTGGACCATGTCAAAGGACCAGGATTTGGAATTTGGGATGCAGTCCAAAGCTCCGATGGGAGAATCACTTAAAAAACTACTATTTCTACTATTGTCATTGAAAAAACAATACTACATTTCTTATGAAAACAACTTTTTAAATAAGGATTTTGCTTTTCATTTGAATGTTACAAAGGATCTTGAAATTCGTATGTAAGGAATTAACTACTTGAAGTAATCAGCACTTAGCATAAAACTTTCTAAGGATACAATGGCAATGCAGACTGACATATGGAATTAGGAACAAGGTCAGGCTCAAAAACTCTACTAGAGCCTGCACACACTGAAATGATTCACATCTTGATGTAAATTTCCAAAGGGAAATAGATATAGAGGAGTGACAGAAGAGAGCTTTGCTTACGATAAAAAACACTTACTACTAAAGGCAAAACATATGGATAGCAGCAAAGAGTCTCAACATGAAACTCAGAATGTTTCTCGTGAAAATAACATTTTAGTGTAGAATCATAAAATCAGGTTGGAAGAGACCTCCAAGATCATCCAATCCAACCTATCACCCCCCTATCCAATCAACTCAACCATGGCACCAAGTGCCCCACCCAGTCTTTTCTTGAAAACCTCCAGAGACAGTGACTCCACCACATCTCTGGGCAGCCCATTCCAATGGCAAATAACTCTGTGAAGAACTCCCCCCTAATATCCAGCCTGCACTTCCTTTGGCAAAACTTAAGACTGTATGCCTCACGTTCTGTTGCTGGTTGCCTGGGAGAAGAGACCAACCCCACCTGGATATAACCTCCCTTTGGGTACTTGTAGACAGCAATGAGGTCACCCCTGAGTCTCCTCTTCCCCAGGCTAAAGAACCCCAGCTCCCTCAGCCTCTCCTCATAGGGCTGTGCTCCAGGCCCCTCACCAGCTTCATCACCCTTCTCTGGACACATTCAAGCATCTCAACATCTCTCTTGAATTAAAGGGACCAGAACTGGACATAGTACTCAAGGTGTGGCCTAACCAGTGCTGATTACAGGGGAAGGTTAAACTCCGTTGTCTTGCTGGCCACACTACTCTTCACACAGGCCAGGATGCCATTGGTTCTCCTGGCCACCTGGGCACACTGTTGGCTTATGTTAAGCCTACTATCCTACCAGCACCCCCAGGTCCCTCTCTGCCAGGCTGCTCTCCAGCCACTTTGTCGCCAGCCTGTAGCACTGCCTGGGAGTGTTGTGACCAAAGTGTAGAATCCTGCACTTGGACTTGTTAAATCTCATCCCATTGGCCTCTGCTTACCCATCCAGCCTGTCCAGGTCCTTCTGCACAGCCCTCCTACCTTCCGACAGATCAACACCTGCTCCTAGCTTGGTGTTATCTGCAAACTTACTGATGATGGACTCAATCCTCTCATCCAGATCATCAATAAAGATATTGAACAGGATGGGGCCCAGCACTGATCCCTGGGGCACACCACTAGTGACTGGTCACCAGCTGGATGTGGCACCATTCAACACCACTCTCTGGGCCCAGCCCTCTAGCCATTTCTTGACCCATTTCAGAGTGAATCTGACACTGGCAGACAGTGTCAAACGTTTTGCTGGAGTCCAGGTAGACTACATCCAGAGCCTTCCCTGCATTCACCAGGCAGGTAACCTGATTGTAAAAGGTGATCAGGTTGGTCAGGCAGGACCTGCTCTTCCTAGACCCATGCTGGCTGGGCACCCCTTGGCCATTCTGTAGGTGCTGTGTGATTGCACTCAAGATAACGTGTTCCATAACCTTGCCTGGCACTGAGGTCAGGCTGACAGGTCTGTAATTTCCTGGGTCCTCCTTCTTGTGGATGGGCACCACATTGGCCAGCTTCCAGTCTTCAGGGACCACTCCAGTGAGCCAGGACTGTTGGTAAATGATAGAGAGTGGTGTGGCCAGCTCATCTGCCATCTCTCTCATCACCCTAAGATGGATCCCATCTGGTCCCATGACTTGTGAGGATCCAAGTGCCTCAGCAGGTCCCTTGCTGCTTTCTCCTGGCATACAGGAGGACTATACTGGTCTGTATCTGCCAGTTCAGGAGGCCAGTTATCCTGAAGACAAAGAAGATGTTAAGTACCTCTGCCCATTCCTCCTATTTTGTTGCTATATTCCCCTCTGCATCCAATAAAAAGTGTAGGTTGTCCTTGCCCCTTCTTTTGTAACTGATATATTTATAGAAATATTTTTTATTCTCCTTTACAGCAGTGGCCAGTCTAAATGAGCTTTTGCTTCTCTAATTTTTTTCCTACAAGACTTAGCAACATCCTTAAACTCTTATTGGAATACCTCCCCTTTTTTCCAAAGGTGATATGCCCCCTTTTTCCCCCTTAATTCCTTTAGAAGCTCCTTGCCCATCCAGTTCAGTTGTCTCCCTCGTCAGCTTGCCTTCCGGCACACTGGGACAGCCCATTCCTGCGCCTCCCAGAGTTCTTTGTTGAAGTAGGTCCCGGACCCCTTTGTTTTCAAGGGCTGTTTCCCAAGGAACTTTCTGAGTTAGTTCCTTAAATAAGCTGAAGTCTGCCCTTCGGAAGTCCAGCATGGAGGTTTTGTTGATGCCCCTCCCAGTTTCACCATATACTGAAAACTCTATTATTTCATGGTCACTGGACCCCAGGCAGCAGAGGAAACAAAACAAAAAAAACCCAAAAAACCTCTGCATCAGCCAACTGTGGTAAACCAGTCTTATTCTTTCTCTGTCTCAAAAAAAAAAAAAAATTTTTAAAAATCAAATCAGTAATTCAGCCCACTATTGTTTTCCCCAAGGTACATTTCACTTATTTTCCAGTATGGCAACTTTAAGTAAACCAACAGGTACTTAGCACTTGTATCCTAACAAACTAAAAACAGAATCAAATGTCAAGAAAGGCATTGCATCCATTTTGCAGCCTTCTGTCTCCTTCCAAGCCAACTCAAACTCCAGATGTCAAAGTACAGTTACCAGCTAGTTGGCACTGTGGCCACTGGTAATAATCCAGGGTTAACAGGCTTCCCCAGGGCAAGATGCTGGAATGATACATACCTGAAAAGATTTTGGTTACATGGATTAGCAACACCCAAAGAACAGTTTAGTGTCAACTTCAATGAAAACTGGCCAGATCAACACTTCAAATGCAACAGATAAATATGACTATTAATAAAGTTGAACATAAACTATGCAAATGAGTAGGTTATTGTGTTGGTTTGAGCAAACCCACTACAGTTATTAACCATGTGTCAGCTTACCACAATGCAAAACAACACTGCCCTTCAGCCCAGTAACTTCTTAGGCAGCATGGATGGCTGCATCCTGCTTGAGGGAGTGCCCACACTGCCCAGTGCCTGGCAAACAGGGCCAGACCCCACAACTGCATGATGTAGAGCAGCCCAGGGACAGAAGCCATAGTCAGGCTTCCTCATTTTCCACTAACAGAAACACTTTTTGGAGACCACCAGGCTTGACAGAGCTCAAATCTCACTCATGAAGTATTCCATGGTTTCTCACAGGGAAAAAAACCAGTATTTAGGACATGCATTTCTCCCTTGGTGTGCCCAGATGGATTAGTACCTTCAGTGGAATGAGAAACACTTTCCAGCCCAGCTCAATTTATTCCTGGTTCTCTGAGAATCGCATGTGCAGTTTCCAACTGTAAGCATCATTTCTGGCACTGTGTTATTTAATTGCTGTAAAGGAGTTGATCAGCCTCGATAAAGCACTGCAGTCCCTAATTCTCTTGACTCATATCTGACCTTTCAAGTGAAAAGATAAATAAAGGAATCACTCTTCACAGTAATTTCCACAATGTTAATAGTTTTCCACAACTTAAGGAAGATAAGTATGATTTTGCATAACTGTGTAACAATAGACAGTCAGCAATAGCATTCACTCATTATTGATTTATTCATCCTCAGACTGATTTTACCAAGTGAATCATGTAGTGATGAAAAAGTCTAAGACTTTTATTTGGCTGAAACTTAAATTAAGATCCAGTGTCTCACTCAACCAAACTAAGATAACTTTTTTCTTGTTAGATATAGAGTCTGTTTACCAGGAACCACACACACAAAACAACTTCTTTAATACTCAAAAAATGCACTTAATCCTGGGCAGTGAGATTATTTAATTTCTCAGTGCCTGATAGTATTTCTGCAGACTATCCAATCTTAACTTTACATACATCTCAAATTCTACATTGATATTGCTAGAAATTGTGTCCACTTCTGGGCCTTTCCATTCAAGAAGGACAGGGAGCTGCTCGAGAGAGTCCAGCACAGAGCCACAAAAATAATGAACAAAGTTGAACATCTTCCTTATGAAGAGAGACTGAGGGACCTGGGACTTTTTAGCTTGGAGAGGAGGAGACTAAGGGGTGATCTAACTAATGTTTATAAGTACATAAGGTGTGAGTGCTAGGAGGATGGAGCCAGACTCTTCTTGGTGATGCCCAGTGACAGGACAAGTGGCAATGGGTGGAAGTTGAGGCAAAGGAGGTTCCATGTGACCCTAAGGAAGAATTTTTTTCACTGTGAGTGTGACACAGCACTGGAACCAGCTGCCCAGGGAGGTTGTGAAGTCTCCCTCTCTGCAGATATTCAAGAACCATCTTGATGCGTTCCAATGTGATCTGCTCTAGGTGATCTTGCTCTGGCAGGGAGCTGGATCAGATGATCTTTCGAGGTCCCTTCCAGCCCCTGACATTCTATGTTTCTATGAAACTGGGGGAAAGCATTGTTTTTCTTACTCATTTGTTATTTCTAAAAAAGAAGAGGTGGAGATAAATTGCATACCTGTTAGAACAACATGATTTAAAACTTTACCACAGAATGAAGCTCCTATTGTACCATCTGGCTAATAAACTGTCAGTTCATTTATTAAGAACTACAGAGATGTGATGGAATTTGGGGAAGCAGCTGACAGCCCGTCATATTTCTAATTCTAAAGTACAGCCCGTCTTTCAGTAAAGTCTGAATA
Organism: Psilopogon haemacephalus; assembly: GCA_013396835.1. Classification (NCBI taxonomy): domain Eukaryota; kingdom Metazoa; phylum Chordata; class Aves; order Piciformes; family Megalaimidae; genus Psilopogon; species Psilopogon haemacephalus. Next base: position 162,369 of record VWZI01004849.1, read on the forward strand.
AAACAATTCCACATGCCAAGTGTGCAAGTGAGCTACACAAAGAACAAAGGCACCTGGGAGGAAGCCTGTAAAGATCTGAAGCTTTATAGAGTATCTGGAGAAATGTTTCTACAACCAGACACTGAATCAGTTTCATTTCCTCTCTGCTACCTTTCCTTGTGCATTTTCTTCCATCCATCCTCCATCCCATACTACATTCTTCAGCACAAGGAGGTTCTGAAGCAGGTTTACAGAAGGTAATCACCGTTGCAGGGAGGGAGGAAGAGCAGGATTCCTTAATCTCCAAGGCTAAACAGATAAAGTGGATTGTAATGGATAGCACCTGCAGCTGTTCTCAGGCTGAAGATGGGGTTTGGACTAGGTGAGGGAGAAAAAGTCTCAGTTTAAGTAAAAACAGTGGAGACAGAGGGAAAGAAAAAAACCATTGAGTTGTGATTCCCAACTATCCAAAGTATCCTTTGAAGAAAGGAGTTCTTACCTTACAGGAGCTGAAAGAGACAAAAACGTAACTTTCAGTACCTTTATTGGATGTTTTACTACATCCTGCTCAGGATCTTCATTAAACTTTACTTAAGTCTGTGGACGGTTGTAGTGGTAAAGTGGCAGCCTTGGGATGTTGCCCAATATGATAAAAAAAGCACACAAAGCAAGGCTGCATATTGTAATTATAGTTTTTTCAACTTCGATATTCCAGAGAGGTTGTTTTCATTTTTTAAAGAAAGTGCAACAAACCTGACTGAAAATGTACTAACTTAGGAAACACTGTTTTAAGAAGACAAAAAGTGTGCAGCATTAGACTGTGGGACAGGCACACAAAGCAGCTCTTCAGCTTTGACAGAACAGCATCATTACCAACAACAGGATAGCTGGGATCAAAGAAACCAGTTCTTTGTTGGCATGCATAAAAACAAAAACAAAACAAAAAAACAACCTAACACAGTCTTTCTTGTATTACAGCAATGCTGCAATACCGCATTTGAATAATGTTCAGACACATGTAAAATACCTAAGTTTACCTGCTGCTGAAGCCTTTGTAGGCCTCAGCTTTGATTTCAAGCTTATCAACTGGCAAGAGAGAAAAGAGTTTCACCTCTGTTGGTAGGACAAAGACTAAGTAACAAAGATTTGGGTTTTACAAAAAATCACACAGGTGAGTCTACAACCAAAACTGAATTACATATCCTGGTCAGAATAGGCTAATGAATCACAAAACTATCTGCTTCTACCTCTTGCCATAAAAGAGAGATTTACAAAGATCTTTAACTTTGACTTAGGAGTCTCCAACTCTTAAAGAGCTCCTGAAGCTGGCTTAATCTCCATGGCATAACTAGTTCTTTTTCACTTATTTGACTGACATCATAGCTCTGAGTCAAGACTGTACTACCATATGTAATTAGGTGCACACAAAGTACTCCACAAAATAACATCAAGACTCAAGTTAAACATGTTTGTGCATTTTTCTAAACTTTAGCCTTAATGGTGATATGAGTAAATACTTTTATAGCTAAAAAATAATCTCAAAACCTTTGCCAGCTCTTTTAATCCCTACTGTTTCAGTCACTATTATTTAAATGCATAAAATTTAGTTATTTTATATAAAACCAGAACATGTTCATTTCTTTGTTATAATGCTATGATGAGCACATTTCCCTTTTCATAACTTTAGGTAATGCAGGAGGGACCAGAACTTAGAGACATTTTATCAGTGAGCATTATACAATAGCACTTTCCAAAACTGCAATTTATTCTTCCCCTTAAAATCAGAACAAATGCTAATAGAACAAAAAGGCTGACACACTTGGCTCTTCTTGAGCTGTAATCCATTTTCATATGCAAGCTCCATATAAGGTAATACAGCTCCATACAAGCTAACTTGTAGACCCATCCTACCTCTCAATGGTTTAAGCTTAAAAATAATAAGCAAACAAATAAAAAGTGACTGTGAAGCACAGTGCAACAGGTAGAACATTAATTTTTCTAAGTGCTGGAGTTTTATTTGGAATAGAAATGAAAATGGTAGAAGCAGCCAAAGATACTCTTCAGTTGACAAAACACTTTAAAATAGGTTATGTTTTATACATTACAGAAAGTTCTCCTTTTTCAGTATCCAAAATGTGCATTTTGCATCTTCTTTTTCCCAGACATTATTCATTGCCGCTAGCACTGTGCAAACCTCCAAACTGTCAGAGATTTGGGCTGGCTTCTGGAAGTTCACATACTTACCAGCATCTCTTTGGTCTAGAAATTCTGGGAGAGTTTAAGTTCTTGCTAGTTACCGAATGCTCACAAATATTTCAAGAATAGTCTTTTCTGTGGTATTTCTCTCTCCTCTGCCAAATAAACCCAGCAGTTTAGAGGCATGTGAAAAATGCTGCAAAATGTCTCTTTTCCCTTTCTCAAGGATCACAGTTTTGGATAAAAGTTCTTTTTTTTTCAAGCAGGATACACAAGGGTAACCCATGACAAGGATCATGAATGCTATTTGCAAAAGTTTGCCTCTCACTACAGCCCAAATGGAAGCATCTAAATCTCCTCCTCCTGAAGTCACAAAAATCTTCTTGCACTGGCACTTTTTACAGCAAAGGTCAGAATCTAGCAGAGTCACCTGCCATGCTAGCTCACTTAAAGAAAGATGTATCTTTTTCCATATTTCCCTCATAGGAGTTATTGGAGCCAATAGCCAATTTGTACCTTTAACCTTCTGATAACCTCACAACAATACCACTGCCCTGCAAGCTGTTGGGCCTTGCTGTTCATTGATTTCTGCAAGAAGCAGTTTTTGCACAAGGATGTATTATCTTCCCAAGACTGAAAAAGATTTATATAATGAAACTTCGATTAATATCAGCTCAAGGCTAGTTACAAGATAAACTTAAACACCTGAAAAACTCGAAGTGAGACCAACAAATTGGTTTAAAGTCATGTTTGGTGTAACACCAAGGCCAAAAGAATTCACTAAATTGCAACTGATTTCAGCAGATGTACATGCTGTATATGTATCTGTATGCTCCTATGCTTGGCCTCAACTGTGGGCTGCCTTGTATCTGAGAAATTACTGGATCTTTTTCTGATCTTGCAACAAAACAGCAATAATCCAAGAGTTTAAAGGCAGGAAATTTCAACAAAAAACACACTGCTTTAAAAAAAAAAAATTTAAAAAATTAGGTTTCTGCTGTCAAAGACTCAATTTTTTTTCCCCTAAACAAGTACTTCACGGCACATTGTAATGATTTCAGACTTTGCTGAAACATATTCCCACTGAAAACCATCACTGCATCACCACCCTTCTGTAGCAGTCTCAGTCCAAGGCTTAATGCGTAAGGGCTATGATCGACAGACCATTGCTACAAAGTCTATTCTGTCAGCAGCAGTGCTTTTTGGTTTACCTTCCTATGTCAGCCTGTCATTCACAGCCGCCTGGTGAGCTGCTCTGTCAACACTGCTGCAGCACAGCACGCTTCTGAGAAAGGGACCAGACAGCTTGAGGTGAAACCAGCTCAGCCATCCCAAGACGAGCCATGCTTCCTCATGAATCACAGCCATTAGTCACGCTTACACAACACAAATACTGCATATTTCAGCAGCAGTGTGCTTTGCTGGGGACCAGCTGCGTGCTAACTTCTACAAAGGTGCTCATTATAGCCTCCATTTCCTTTTGTCTTTCAGATCTCCTAGTGCTCCCATGCCAGTCTGCTTTTGAAAATTACACTTACTGTTTCCATGAAAGCTTTGGCTTGTGGAAGAATAAGACGGTTTGTCTAGGCGGCATTTGGGACCTTTCTAGACAGCTGATCATAGCTGTAGCAGCAATACGACATCTCCCTACTAATAACAGACAACTCACAATGGTGTTGCTGCGTGATGGCAAACCCGTTATTAAGCCTGCCTCTATTGCAGCAACATTGTAAGCTAACCACCAACTTTTTCTTCAAAAATACTCCCCCAAAACACCCGTACCCATGCTTACGATCTAAAAAGACAAGAAACAAAGGTGGTGTAATCACTTCTTTCTAAGATTGTGGGGCCGAGTGACTTACTATTGAATCAGTACTTTTCTAGTGCCTTAAGCACAAAGGCCCAGTCTCCATCAGGACACCACAGGACACTCTGCTTGCTCGTTTTAGTAATCTGACTGGTATCCTCTCCTGTTGAAGAACTGCTGCTCCAAGCACTCTAATCTAGGGGTTCTAAGAAAGGGAAAAATCCCAAGTTTGTTAGTAAGCCGGTTAGCATCTTGCTAGCGCCACCTTAATTTCTAATTATAATTAAGAAGTAGCTACCAGCAAAGACCTTCGTGAATACCCTCACTGATATTAACAAAATCACATACAAGGAACAAACATGGACGGCACAGGAATATTGCTCAAAGTGATTTCAACCATGTGAAAAGCACATTGTATTCATGTCAGGCATACTCTCTTTCTAGTGTCTTAAGTTTTACATTTTAAATTACTGCATCACATGACATCTTCTAAAAGCTTCAACAAATTAACCAGCTTGATGTTATTGCAAAGCAGACTCTCGGTGCTATGCAGGAGCATAGATTAGACTGACATGTTTATCTTTTCTGACATGATAAAACACTTAAAAAGTAATCTTTCTTATGTTATTTTGAATTAAAGTGTTATTTTGTAATTAAAGAGTCAAGTCCTAGAATTCAGTGTCTGTCACCTGGAAATCTCATTTCTTTCTCTTATTAAAATTTGCTAGTGCTTTAGTGGCAAAAACCTTGAAAAATAGAATCCAGCATCCTGAACACCATAGAAGCAAAAATTCCCAAAACTCTAGCCCTACCAACCCAAAATAAAAACCACTCTTCTAAGAAAGCAATCAAAGAAAACAACACAACTACTCCATTAGTTCCTCCCCATTTGTAGGCTCTTCCAGAGAAAACCAAACAGACTTGAAATCAGAAGCAGGCTTTTCCTTCCAGTAACATGAAATGTCTAGTGGTAAACAATGCAAAAGACAGAGCTGAATTCCCACAATCGACCACACTGCTGATGAAACTCAGCATAAGGAAAGAGCTCAGTCTGTGGCCAACCACACTGGCAAAGCCCTTGTGACACACCATGTTACACAACAAGCTCTCCTTCCACATGGACCAGCAGCTTTTCCACATGGCAGTGTCAGCAAGTGGCCTGGATGCAAGTCAATGAACTGGAAGAGAGAGTCTCCCACGTGAAGTTCCTTTCCAGTGTCAATGCTAGCATGAAGGGTATCAGTTCAACACAAGAGGTGCACTGGAACAAGAGTTTCATCACATGGAATAAGGCCAGTTACTTCCCCAAAGCAGCATTTAGCATGTATGTGGGTAATGGTTATCACACTGGTCAGTTACTTCTGAATGACAACTCTCCCCCCAAGGTAGTGCATACTGTGGCCACAATTTAAATATACAATTTATGCACCAATGCCACAGAAAAATCTCTAGTTAAATCTAAGAGAAAATACTGTGAATAATCCTATGTTGTTCTTTGCAGTTTCTAATGCATTTGCAAGTTTTCAAGGTCTATGCAGTAACTTACAACATTTATTTTTCTGAATAAATGTTTCAGCTAGGGCCTTTTTTTATTCGCTAGCAGGAATCAGACCAGGAAGGCAACATAGTGAAGGAATCTTTTTGCAGCTGAATTAGGCACTAGAGTGGGAGAGCAAGGTTAAAAAGAAAACCGTATGTCCACCAAAGGCCAGTGTTCTGGAAAAAGCCATTTCTGTTATTTGTTTTACAATATTATCTATAATACCCTTTGCCAGACATAAAAGCAAATTGTGACAAGCATTCTCCCAGCAGAGATTTATAATCTAATAACAGGATATGGCATAGGTGAAGAGACTTGTCCAAGGTCACACAGTAGATACACGGCACAAATAAGGATGTCAATACTTCCTGACACTCTCTCCAGTCTCCTGCCATCTAATTCACATTCCCTCCCTACACCTCTGATGGCAAACAAGCAAAGAACCTATTTAAGGTGGCAGGGAATGATCCTACAGACAACTATGAGCACATTTTTGCAGATGAAATAAAAGGCTTCCATTTATCTTGAAAGCCAATAGTTGAAGGTATGGTCTTTATTTGCTATTGTGACATAATCAGAACAAATTACGTTAATAAATTTAATTTTAGATCATAAACTTAATTTTACAACAAACATATGTAAAAATCCTTTTACTTAAAGATTCTTAGAAACAGCCGAATGTACAGCAATCTTCTTTTCACATTATTTGTCGCTGCTAATTTGCAACAGACACGTTTTAAGACCTAAAGCCTAGAAACATAAGCTTAACTATCTTCCTTCCCTGCCTGCCTTTGTTTACCATGTAAATTGACACCCACACACTTTCCCATAAAGATCACAGTGGGATGCTATTCACCAAGACAGAGATTCAGCAAATGCAGCTCCTGTCCCCAGGAGGAATAAGGTTATGCCTGGAGTTCACTCCAAGTCGCATAAATTTATCTGAGGGTAACAGGAAAAAGAAGCTTGATAAGAGTCACTGAGCTAATCCGACTTATGCCTAATGGACTTGAGGGTGGGGGAACCGAGTGAGATGCCAAACAGAAAATGCAGAGAAAAGAGATAATTTCAAGGAAAGTAATTTTAACTCCATGAATTTTTATTTTACTGGGGTTCCTTAATGACACATAACTGTGCTGATTTGAGGCTAATCGGAATATTTTAGTGAGAGAAATTAGATTATTGGTTGTAAAAAGAAAATAATGATGAAGTCTATACCATTCATTGGTTTGCTAAATGGGATAAAAAGCCAAAATGTAAACAACTTGTCCCACTTTGCTCTGGGACACTTCTCCACATCCCCTTCGCTCCGCTCTAATATCTTCCATAAACCTTGGCTAATCAAATAACAAGTAAGCTTTGCTGGTTGTTTTGGTTTCTGTCTGAGAAGGCAGAGAGATAGAGAGAGACTTTAAGCCCCTCTGGTCGGTTTCTTTGTCCAGCAGGAAATTTGGATTTCTGTATTATTTCTAATTTGTATATAATTGTAAACATATTGTATATATATATATGCTTATAAATTTTGCTTTGCTGTAAATGTAACTTCATCTTACTTCCAAGCCATCTGAGATGGTCTGGTAAATTTCAATAGTGGGGGGGGGAAAGTTCCTAACCCACCACAATAACCTATGCACATCCAAAGATGTGTTAAATAAACAAACCAAGAAGTAATCCAAATATTCAGAATTATATAGGTTTAAAACTCCCCAGAACAATAGGAATTGTTGGCAAATATCTGTGGGTTTTGTCTTCCAGGTTTTGTCTTTTAAAACACCATTTTCTTATTTTCAAAAGTCTTACAGATACCATGCAGCTTCAAAATCCATTTATGAAATGCTGCCTTACTACTGTACAGATACAGAGTGAAGGCACACAACGTTGCTGACTTCCTCAGATAAGCATCAACGTTCACATTTTTATGCACCCAACACCCATCTGTGCTAGTGAGCCGAGGAAAGGAGCTCTGGGAGCAGCTCACCATTCTTCATTTCCTGCAAGAGCAGGGAGAGAGAGTAGGGAAACCTTCATATGGCTCAATTTTCCTTTGGTTAGAGTATTACCAACCTCAAGAGAATAAAAACTGCAAGACCTCTACATTGCTGTATACCACAGCCTGTGGAGGTAAAACTAGAAATGCACACTCTCGCAAGCCTTATGGAGGGCAAAACATTTTATTGAAAGCACTCAATGCAAGGTCTTGGAATAAAATAATACCACAAGGAAAGAGTACAAAGAAACAGAATCAAAACATTTTAGCATCCCTATCTATGATCCTTACCACAAGGGTACACATGCACAACAGACCCCTCTACTTTCCAACAAATGACCAAAAAAGAAAAATCCATGTTGTACGAACATACATGTGTATGACGTGTGTGCATGTTTACTAAAGCTATGTTATTAGGTTTACAGACCAAGAAAAAAAAATGTTGATTTTTTACACTTTAAGCTTTTTACTCAAGCTTAATCCAAAGTGTATGTCTGCAGACTTTCAGAAATCACTTCTCCAGTTATCTCACTAATAACTTCTGTGATTTTGAATGTCCATGATGGGGGTATCCCTTGCAGGTTTCAATTAGTAGCCTTTACTGTCTGAAAGTCTTTAATCTAATTCTTTTCCTCCAGTGAAAAGTTTTGCCATTAAGCAAAAAGGAGGATTAGGAACAATCACAATTAACGTAGCAAATGTTTGTATAATGAAATCATGCTTGTATCAGCAGGCGAAGCAAGCAACTCATGATAGCCTTCTCCATTCTTGATTTTATACAGTGAAGCCTCAGATAATACAGCAAAACAATTTAGAGTGAAAGATTATCCTCTGGCTCCTGATCTGGCATTGTGTTTACTAAGGACAAATAGAAGTGATGTTATCCCAAGTGACATGTTAGGCAAGCTTAGAACTCCTATTTTGTTCTACTGCTTCCTTTTTCTCTCTCTTGAAAAGGTTTGGGGAAATACGGATTTTTAAGAGGTGTGACTACCAAAGAGTTTTGTGGCTGAGGAATTAAGAAATTAAGTTTTCCACTGCCAAGAAACCACATTGTTTCAGGGAAATGATAGTGTGCTTTTAGGTCCTCTTTACAAAACATCCTCTCTTCATATAAAATCCCTATTATCATATTCTCTCAATGTTTTATTCTAAGCACCAGAATGGATCTACAGAGTACCTATGGTCTTTGAGCATAGCCAAAGTTTCAGACAGGATACAATGGTAAAGCCCACCTTAGAACTGGTATTAACAGCTGCATGGAAAACATGCACTGAGACTACAGCTACTGGAAATTTTGGAAGTATTTCCTCAAAACCACTCCCTCAACTATTCTCGTTAGCTTTGCCTCCACAAGTAACATCTCTTCCACACAATGTCTAAGCAGGAAAAGCTGCAGAGACTGACAGGTTGGTTTTCACGGAGAATTTAAGTTTGTTCTCGTTAAAAATCAGTATTTGCAGAATGGATGTAAAACAGTCCTTCACTGTAAAGTATCAGTATCTAGTAGTGGTCTTGCTTGTAGTGCCAAGATAACCACCTCTGTATGGAAGAAGCTGTGCTTGAGAGTCTGACTGGTCAAATGTTAAGATAAAGATATCAATCCTGAAGACTGAAGAGAAGGAAAAAGTCAAGAAAAAAAATAATTCACTAATATTAAAAAAAAATTAAAATAAAATTAACAAATCAATGCATAGCTCAGAAAACCTTAGCAGAAGGCAGATGCCTTTACCACAATAGGAAAATAAATGAAAATACATACTGGAAAAGGAAACTTGCATCCTTAGCATCTTTACTGCAAGTCCTCAAGGCCTTTGTTGTCACCTAAAGTTAGCAACTTTCAATCAGTTTTGATGAAGTTTTAAAACATACCACAGCAGTCTTTCTTAAAGGTCTTAAGCTCAAAAATTTTTTATATTTAATCTCTGATGCTCAGAGACACTACTAATGTGCAATATGGCAAAGTTTGGCTGAAGTAGTATTTTCAAGAATCCTGCTGGCTTACTTTGAAACAGCATCTGGTGTTTCATTTCTATCCTCTCTCTCTGGCTTGAGCATAACCATAACACTGCAACTGAACTACACAAAGTCTGCGCATATGACTAAATTTGATTTCTCTGTCCAGTTACGTGAACACTTTGGTACAAGTGTTGGAGCACACCATGTTTATTTGGGGGAAAAAAATTTGGACAGAATTTCAGGGCAAAACATTCCTTCCTCCTCTTTAACTCCCAAGTGCTCACTACATAATTTCTTCTTACTGTATTTTTCCTGGAAGTGAAAGGTATGAGGTACACTCATGGTTGTATTTTCCACATGCAAAAAAAATTCCCAGAAATTGAATATACGTGCACACATACGCATGCAGTATACTTTGTTGATTCTTTAAACAATTTTAAGTTATCTTGCATTGGAGTCCCACAGACATAATCTAGATTTAGTTTAGGTCTGCCATTGTGTCTGTACAATGTATTTATTGATAGTAGCATGCCTTGTGAGATCAGGGTTTGCTTACGCTTTCACTTAAAGACTATTGACATTAGTCCAGTAGTCCAGACACAAGATGTCCAGAACTGAGGACTGCCTTTACTGGTAAGTTAGCTTGTTCTACAAAGATCTGGAGACCAGTGACAAGTGGCATCCCTCAGGGGTCAGTGCTGGGACCAGTGCTGTTTAACATCTTTGTCAGTGACATGGACAGAGGAATCGAGTGCACCCTCAGCAAGTTTGCAGATGACACCAAGCTGGGTGGCACAGTCGACTTGCTGGAGGGCAGGGATGCCATCCAGAGGGATCTGGACAGGCTGGAGAGGTGGGCCCAGGCTAACCTCATGAAATTCAACAAGGTCAAGTGTAAGGTCCTGCACCTGGGTTGGTGCAATCCCAAGCACAAATACAGGCTGGGTGGTAAGTGGCTGGAGAGCAGCTCTGAGGAAAAGGACCTGGGGGTCTGGGTTGACGAGAAGCTCAACATGAGCCAACAGTATGCACACGTGGCCCAGACAGCAACTGTGTGCTGGGCTGCATTAAGAGAGGCATTACCAGCAGGGCATGGGAGGTGATTCTCCCCCTTTACTCTGCTCTTGTCAGACCCCACCTGGAGTACTGTGTGCAGTTCTGGAGCCCCCAGCACAAGAAGGACATGGAACTGTTGGAGAGAGTCCAGAGGAGGGCCACAAAGATGATCAGAGGGCTGGAGCACCTCTGCTATGAGGACAGGCTGAGAGAGTTGGGGCTTTTCAGCCTGGAGAAAAGAAGGCTTCAAGGAGACCTTATAGTAGCCTTCAAGTATCTGAAGGGGGCCTACAGGAGGGATGGGGAGGGACTATTCACAAGGTCTTGTAATGACAGGATGAGGGGAAATGGAAGAGGGGAGATTTAAATGGGATGTTGGAAGGAAGTTATTTCCAATGAGGGTAGCGAGACACTGGAACAGGTTGCCCAGGGAGGTTGTGGCTGCTCCCTCCTTGGAGGTGTTCAAGGCCAGGTTGGATGATGCCTTGAGTGACCTGATCTAGTGGGAGGTGTCCCTGCCTATGGCCGGGGGTTGGAACTGGGTGATCTTTGAGGTCTCTTCCAACCTAAACCATTCTATGATTCTGTATCTCTCTCCCAAAATCCAGACAGATTTGCATTTGAAGCTTTCGTTTGGACACAGTGTATTCTAATCAGCAGCAAAAAAGTACAGCCTGCACACTAGTACATGCATGGATGTTCAGCAGAAGAGTTAAAATGTGGACACATTGTCATGTACTCTGTAGCATGTGCCAGAGGGCAGCAGTCCACAACTGACACCATCACTAATGGCCCTTGTGCATAACCCCTAGTGCATACACCAACACGGCAGCAGGTTTCTTTGAGTCCCTTGCCCCCAGTGCAACCAGCTGAGGAAACCAGATAGCCAGCTGCCATGAGCTCTTCCTCTAGCAGACCCCATACTGGCTTGGTGTACAAAGGATTCAGTGCTGGCCTTCATGTACTATGGTCCCTATGTAACCTAGACAATAGAAGACTTTGGAGCATTTAAAGAAAAACAAATATGTCAATGAGGTATCTGAGGACATCAGCTACAAAACCGGCTTGTGATAAAATCAGTTTTCTCAGCTATACACGTAATTGTCTTTGTTCAACTATGTGTGCCACAAACATATTATTTTTATAAATGAAAAGAGTTTTATAGCTCAAATCTTCTGAACTCTATACTGAGTCAAATTATTTAGTGCACACAAGCAGATTCCACAGATTCCAGCCATGTTTTGTCTGGTTGCTCTTGAATAGTCCAACATAAAGATTCATCATTCATAAATGCACACTGATGCTACAACCCCGTTTCTAATGGCAGTTTGGGTATTGCTTACCTTGTCTGTGTGCTATTTCCTTATTCAAGGTGTACAACTGGACACAAATCAAGCAGTACTGCTGCTACCTTCCCTTCACAGCCAGCAGAGAAAAAACAGTAAATATGCTGCCTATTCTCCTTCACCCTCCTTTCTGTCTCCCTCAAAAATCTTCAAACGCCAAAATATTCTATAATACGTGGAAATCCCTCATTCACTGACACCATAACAAAGAAGCCCTGTTTATCCATGTACTTCAGAAAGTATTACGACCCTAAGTTTTATTTTATACTCTAATCTAATAAAATATTTTTTGTGTTACTCAACAGCTTTTCTCTAGAGTGTATTTTCAAGCATACATACACAACATTGTATTGATAATTATTTCATCAGTGTGAAAGTCTGTTCAGATTTTCACCTTTTATTTTTAGCCACTTCCAAGTATTTTTTTTCTGGGTCTGAACTGAGGAGCGAGGAGCATAAATTCCTATTAATCAATCAATGATGGCAGTGGTGGTGTGCTCTAGTTTTTCATTCTGACTGCAAAGCAAAATTAAAAGCTGTATTTTGCAAATTTACGCATTATGGATTGTAGCAGCAGCTGGTGGACTGCTGCTGAGACAGACCGTCTTTTCCCTTCTAGTCCCCTGTGACCAAGATGGAAGAATTACAGGACAGCACTAGCAGCTGCTGCTGCTGCCCCAGAAGCAGCAAGCCAAGGTCTCTGGAAAAATAATTGGGGAGGCGGGGGAAGGGCAGCAGAGGGACAAAAGAAGTTAGGGAAGGGAAGGCATTGCCAAGGCTGGCGGCACAAACACCACACTGCACCTTGCCCTCAAAAGAAACAATTGAGCTGGTTTGGGCTCCCTTGAGGAGACAGAAGTCTCTTAAACATTTATGAGACTTTGAAACACTAACAGTTTTGGATAAGGACCTTAACAGATTAAACAAAAAGTGAGCAGAAGCAATAGTCCTTCCAGTCTGGTGAATGCAGCAGTTTGCTCTTGAATCTTCTCAAAATAAAGTACAGCATAACAAGAAACACCCTTCCTTTCAGCTTTTGAAAAGCTTTAAGACAGATTCATTCTATGGAGCACTCCATGATGGTGCAAGCACAGTCTACAAGTCAATTCATGCCTTATCTGTAAAAGAGGGATAACCAAATCCTTTCTCACACACATGCGGTCATGAAGATAAACAATTAAGGACTCCGAGATGTCATGTGCAAACACTGAATAGCGCTCATTTTATTAGATACATATGAAAGTGGAATTATGCCACTTTGTGGAAACATAGCTCAGTGCAAAAATAAGCTCACATATTTGGTCACCTGAGCAGCAACAGCTGAAGGCAGGCAAGCAATACCCATTTATGCTATTCACCACACTAAGTACAAAATATGCCCCAAAGGCACTGAAAAACACAAAACCACTCACTGACCAAGCAACATATACCCACATCTCAAAACACGGACTTCACCTCAAAGGTTTCAGGTTTCCTGGATCATCTTTTGAGTGTCACAGTTCTGTCTACACCTGACCCCAGAGAAGCTAGTGTCCCACTAAATGGGACAGCAACAGACCTCCCTCCACAAGCATTCCTAGGAATGAAGGGCACCCTTTGCTACAGTTCAACAGAAATGACCTATGAATGCTCACTTTCAACATCTACAATTTTGTTATACACAATCCATAAACAGATCAGGTGTACTTTGCAGTCATGACAAAGACTTCCAGATTAGCCACAAAAGAGATTAACTGAAGAAAATATTCAGCTGTTCTAAAAAAAAAAAAACAAAAAAAACCCCACTGCCACCACTAGAGATGTAGCCTTCTATGCAATGTACACAAAGGTTTAATAAGAAGACATACATCCATAGCTTTATTCTGGTGTGGAATAAAGTGCTTCAGTTTAATATCTATCTTACTGGCAGGACCTGTTTTCTTCCTGTAAGTTTGGCCATTTAAAAAACCAAAATCAAATAAGCTTACACAACAACAACAAAAAAACAAGACCACCCAAAACCAGAACAACCAACCCCAAAAATAAAAACATAAAACCCCCTAACAAGAACATACACACAAAAACCCCAAAATGAACAAATTCAAGTTCACAAAACCAGTACCTAGCCAACACAAAAATCAGCTATTTATCACCTCACTGAAAACAGGTCTCCACCTTTGCACCTTCTTTTCAGGTATTTATATACATTGATGAGATTCCACTTGAGCTTTTCCATCTTCAGGCTGAATACTTACCGGCCTCCAAGTAGACCTGGTGTGACTATACTAGCACTCTTTCTAGCAGGGAGTAAAAAATAATGGCACAGAAATCTTTTACTCACACTAGTGGCTTTGCAGACCAGCGTTGAACAGTATAATAGTAAGGCACAGATGAAAAGAAGATGTTTCTTAGCTGGTCACATTCTGTCAAAAAACAAACACCCCCTTCCCCCCCAACAACAACAAACCCCAAACCAACCCTCCACCCAAAAAAAACCCTCAAACAACAAAAAACTCAACCCACACAAACAAAAACAAAAAACAACTTGACAGAACATCTAGTCCCAAGAGCTGTCACACTGACATTTACCGCTGTGATTTGCATTTCTTAGAAGTTACCCAAACTCATGTTCGGCTTTTATTCCTAGGTCAAGGAAATTGGTAAGCCTGAGAAATAGTGTAAATATTTGCAGTAATACTAGTTGAAACAAGTTTTTCTAACAGAAAAACTTCAGTATTTGGTACAGTTTGCCTTGACAGCCCTTGTATTCATGCATTACAAAAAGAAGTTCATTCATGATTTCAAGGGAATTCAGTGGTGATAAGGATTACAGCGTACATTTGACATACACATCAATTTGTAGCTTTGTAAGTGAGGACACAATTGAGAATGAGTACAAGGGTTAAATTATACAAAAGGCTTCACTGTCCTACTAAAAGTTTTAACCAGTTAAGGAACAGGACAGCTTTCTTCCTCCATAATTCATTAGGAACGATTTATACAATAGCTTTGGCTTCTTGCCACAAGGCACCCAAGGCACACAGCCTCAGAAGTCCAAGCATCAGCACAAACAGAATCAATAGAGACTGGTAAACAGGTTATAATGACAACCTGCACCCATAACAGTCTGTTTCAGGTATTGATTTCACATGGTTCTATACTGAAAATATAAGCTAAGGCAGACCTCTTCCTAAGCAGCAGTTCTCTCAATGACATCCCAGATGCATAAATATTATCTGAAGTTATTTATCTCAGTGACTATACTTGCTGTCTCCAACTTTTCTCACCCAAAGCTACTTTTGAACTCAACCTTCTTTCAATCTCTCCACTAAGAATGAAGCTTTTGATTTTTCTAGGGGTTTGGGACCATGACTGAGCAATAAGCACCATGTTGTTCATGTATGAGCACTTTTTCACATCTCTTTCTCTCTGGTCTTATTGTCACTCATATTTATTTACCCGTGATTCATTTCTTTCATTTATTTAACAAATCACTATACTCATGTTTCTCACTCTTTTAGCTACAAGGCCAGTGTTTCACAGCACAGAAACTTACAGAGAACCATCTACTTAATGTAAATTAATTCAGCAAAGGTTTCTCCTTTTCAGTAAGTTAGCTTGGTTTAAGTGGTTTTACACCTACTAAATATAAACACATACAAAGGTATTTAAGCAATTCTGTCATTCAGTCTTCTTTTAAAGATGGAGAAGTTTAAAGTTCAAGAACATGAAGTTTGTGTTGAAGACAGCATCACCTTAACACACACTTTTTAAAGACACTTGAAATCACAGACTGCATGTACTTCAGATTCCATAAACATACGTACAGCTTCTACACTTGAGCAATTATTTCACATTTCACACAAAGGGCATTAGAAATGTGACACCTGGGCTCACACATTTAGCCTGAAGATCCAAGCTGATAACGTGCTGTGTGCACATAGGTGTACATGCACATTGCCACAAAAGCAAAATATCAACCATAAGCTTGAGTAAGAAGCAGACATACTGCAAAGTACAGAACCTCCATCAGAGAACACATCTACAAATACCCCAGTTCAGGTAGCTTGCATAGTACTTTCATAATGCATGTATTAAACTGGGTCTCCATGTATTTTTATCTAAAGAAATAAAATTACCAGCTACTGAGGATGGAAGTAAAACCTTTCCAGAAATGATGAATGTTGTCCCAGATATATTTTTACTAACATCAAAACTAAATCCAATCCACTGAACTGTTTGCAGAAGTCCACCTATCTTTATGTGACAAAATGAGCAAATTGTGTCAATTGCCTGGGTTTAGGTATGAACTCATAATGACATCAGACTAAGAACCCAAGTAGTTATTCAAGATAGTAAGTAACCAATAAGGCATAATTTGAGACTAACATCTACAATTCTGCACTACACTGTGGAGGAAGGGAATAAACACTGAAATGAAAGTTCACAGCAGACTATTTCTAAAATATCTTAAATACATTATTAAGTTTTTTTCTGACCAAAAATATTTCATTGTACAAAGAACTGGGAAGTGAACTTGGTATCTGTTCAACTTCAAATAAACACCGCTAACATTTAAAGCCATTTGACAATGACTGTAAAGAAAAAGTTCTATTTATGCCAGACCTATTGAGAGTTTTCTACGGCTTTTTTTAAGGAAGCCCCTGGCCTGTAACTTCAATGAAACACCCAGCAGTAACAGTAGGGCAGAAGCGGCTCACTGTTGTACAATTTAAAACAAAAGCTAGTGACCACCAAAGCATATGAAGATATCACAGTCCTCGGAATCTAAACTGAAACTATTTTCTGCAGGCTATACAAACCCCGTGAAAATATTAACATAAATGTTTAGTCTGTTCTTATGTAAAAGAAGTAGAAGATGGAAGAATACCCTATGCCCCTAAATGCAGTAGAAGACATGCCACATTGGGTGAATCCAGTCTCTCATCTAGCTCTGCATTTTGTCTCCAAGGATGACAGTAGAAGGTACCATGAAGGCAAGGTACATGAACCCAGCCATTACCTGTAGTATATTGCCTTTACTCCCTAACATACAGTCAGAAGCTAGAGGAAACATATACTCCCTTTGGGGTCTGTTCATGGACTTGTTTATAGCTGTGTTAAATGTGCTGACCTGCTCCATAGCCTCCTACAGCAGCAGGTCAGCAAGTAAGGTAATTCTCCCATTTCTATAGCCAATGTTTGTCTATAAATATGGGTTTTGCACAAATCCCTAAAAAATTAAGGATACTTTTTCGTATGCAGTGGGCAAACACAATTCTTGCCTCTCAGACTTTTCTATGATCTTCCCATCACAAGGAGTCAGCAAGAAGAAGACAGGAATTACCACATGAGAACTTAGTTCATGAGCAGGCTGCAGTTGGGCTTCCCCCCTCAAATGCTTTGAGCACAGAGGAGGCACAGACATGTGTCCTATGATGGGCACTGCTGGTTGAAAAGTTTGCCAACCAGTATGCCATAACTGGAAGTCAGACCTCAATTTCATTTGTCTTAACTAATAATTTTATTTTAAAAATTTTATTTAATTACTAATATTGTTTGGAGTTCGCTGGGGGCTTTTTCTGGTTTGAGGGTTTGGTTTTTTTTTCCCCTTGTTGGTTTGGGTTTTTTTCCCAAGTGTTCACATAACTCCAAAAGCTGTAGCAAAACTCAGGGAAAGAAATACAAGTGAAGACTCACATGTTGAAATTCACTGCTCATCAGCCAGCTAGGCTACTTCTGTGATAATTATCTGCTTCTTGCAGAAAGAATAATCCAAAGCTACTATTTCCATGTTTAAACTAACCTAGCTCAGATTGTCTTTAACAGTACACAAAATAATCACATGAATTATCTAGCTAGCAGATCGGAATGGCAGTAACTTCTGCCAGAGGCAGCAATAAGATGCTGAGAATACATCCTTTTCATAGCCTAATCTCTTTCTCTGAATTCAACCATAGCTGCCTGAATGATGAGTACATTCAAAAAGAGATATCAAAATCATTATGATGGGCCACACACATGAATTTAGGAGGAATTTCTAAGCCACAAAGTGGAAAGAGGTGTGCACCTTCCTTAGTACATTAAATTGCTGGAGGGGCCCTGCCTCTTCAGAAGGTGTGCACTAGGGATCTGCTCTTAAAAAAAAACACTCATCTTGGGGCTCAGTCTTTTCCATCACTCTGCACACCCACTAAAAGCCAAATACTTGAGTTTATGCTGATCTATCAATTTGGTTCATACAGAAAAAAACAAAACTACTCTTAGTACACTGCTTTCTTCACTTAGATCATTGCCATTTGATTCATTCATACCTATTACTCCCCTTTGGTTATGCTTTCAGCATTTGTTAACAGTGCAAGTGGCACACAGGTGATACAGTGAGCTGCAACAAAGAAGGAACACTGGTGAGTTTGGCTCAACTGTTGTTTTTTAAAAACCCTAATCAACATATTTAGAGAGCCAAAGAAACAGAGATGATATGATTCACCCTTGACATTCTGCCAGATAACTTCAATCATGTAAAATGCCCCCTAATGACCTGACTATAATACCATAGTGTTACACTGTCATTTAAATACTGCAGGGTTCTTCCACTGGCAGTGCTGTCTGCAGACTTAATATGTAACGTACAGGATTATACTGTCACTAAAATATTACTTAGTGCTGCTGAAATTTGAAATTCATTCTGGGAGCTAAATTATTATTTAACTCTGTCTTTAGAGAGCAGCATTCTCCTGGCTCTTTTAATGACAGATATTTTAAAACTAGAAGGTTGGTACTGTATCTTTGAGGCTTCCTCCAATGAAAGTGGCCTCTAAACTGTCAAGCAAATTAAGGCAGTGGTACAGGGATGTTTGTAACCAAGAAAATAGCTTGAGAAAAATGGTGGTAATTGCTTAAATCAGTCTATGTCATCTGAGGATGTGGCTTTCCAATCCTTCTGTGATTTTTTTTCCAAACCTAAATAAACAAAGTTCAGCTTTTTTACAGCTCTTTCTTCTTCCTATATAATTACAGTTACTAACAAGTATTTTGTATTTAGGTAACTATAGTACTTCAATACTATGATAGACATATCCTTTAAACTATAATGCAACCAATACAGAAACTGATATATGCTAACATATGCTAACATATGAAGAAAGGGAAAACAGAGGATGAGCTAATTGTAAAGACAACATTTTCCTCTCTGATATTTTGCCCATTTTAAACCTTGCGTCTAGATTAGTTTGTTTGTCAATGAAAGCATGAAGCACTGTCTCAAATCTGGGAAACATTCTCAAGAAATATAGTTAAAAAAACCAACCAAACAAACAAACAAGCAAAAAAAACAAAACAAAAGAAAACAATACAAAACTAGAGGCAAATGAGAAACCACATGGGGCCAAATATAGAGGCCAAAACCATCTTGTGGTAGTGAGTTTATATTTGGAATAATCAATCCTTCTCCTTATTAAAACTGTTACCTACTTCCTCATTCATTAATATTGTCTTTGTTTATGCTTGCAGCCAGGCCAAGGATTTTCCCCTTTCCTCTGAATATAATTTCCTGCTATTGACAGACATGTTCAAGTGCTGAATCTGCATACATCTACATGGTATACTGCAGGCAGAGGCAAGCCTTCTTGGCCACCATCCAAGCCAGCTGTAAATGAGCCAGCTCTAAACTGGAAGCTGTGTAAGCACAATTAACACAGCAGTAAGCCTGATCTAACACATCCTGCCAAGAGACTGAGCTCAAGCTAATAAGCTCAACACAATGTTAGTGATGGATATGGGGCTTCTGGTCTGGCTCCACATAGAACAGAGCCAGTAGAAGATGAGCAGATCAAGCTCATGTCTGCCTGTGAGATAGGGTGCATGTTCTCTCAGAATACACTCCTCTACAGAAAAGACTATTTGTTTCCCTTTACATGAACTTCCAAAATGCTCTGACTGCAAACCAACAGGACCTGAGGGGTGTGAGCAGATGGAGGGGGTCTCCAGGTGAGAACTTCAGAGACAGTAAGAGAAAAAAGGTACCAGGCAGGAGACAGGCACTACAAATGCCAAAGGTGTGAGTGATGAGCAGGGCAAAGAGTAAGAGACTCTTGTGAACTGATAAAGAGCACTGTACCTCTAGCTTCTTAGCTTTTATTAGGTCCATGGTAATAATGACCTAAAAACACCATAATACAATACAGTAGATGTTAAACAGAGGGACGGATATCTGTCCCCACAGCAAGTCCATCCAGTGAGGAAATCTCTGTGTTTGACAGACATTTGAATAGGCTAAAGAAGAATGTGCTCAGAAAAGGAACTCTATTATCAAACTGGAAACCTGAGAAACCAACACTCTCATGATACCACAGTATATATTAAGAAGCAGTGATAATCTAGTCGTTGGTAATAGTGTGTAAGAAAAGCTTATGGATTCAAAGCAAAATGAGACAAAATTCAAAGGGAAGCAATGAAAACAATTAGGGGTTGGGGGCTGAAAAAAATTTTGTAAGAAAAGCAGTTAAAGAGACTGGGAATGTTTACATTTTAAAAAATAACAGAATGGTCAATGCTAAACTATATTAAATGGAAACCAGCTTACAGAAGTTACTGAGGTTCTGTCCACCCAGTAAGAAAGCACTCAAGGAAGAAGAAAATCCATTAAATTCAATAGTACTCCATTCAGAGGCTGCTAAAGGAAAACACCATGCAATTATTTAGTCCAGTTCTCTGCCACCAGACTGCTGCTGTAGAAAACAACATCATTTAAAGGTGGTGTTCATGTCTGTTTTCTTCTTCCTCTCACTATGTTTATAAAGTAGTATTTTTAATTTTCAGTTGTTTGAGCTTTACATGCTATATAGGACAGGCATACGCAAGTAAGAGAAGAGACTCCATGCAGTGCCGCAAGCATTCTTCTCCACACATTCACATTTGAATATCTGGCAGTTTTCCACTATTTGTTAGTTTAAAATGTTTTTAAAAAACCCAAAAACCTTAGTTTATCTGTGGTGCACTTTCAGCAGAGTACAACTAGTCCTGGTCATCAGTTCAGGCTATACATCTGTTGGCATTACACTCAGTATTTTCCGCACTTTGAGAACACAGGTCTCAGCCATACGTATCTTTATGATTCAAGGCAAAATTTCAACCACTGGCAGGTGCTTCAAAGGAATTTTTTCCCTCCCTTTCCCCTATCCTTTCACAAACTTCTGAAAACATCAACAAATCAGATTAATCATTCCAGGTTAAGAGATGGACTTAACCATAGACAAAAGAAAAACTGAGAGCTGAGATTACACTTGCGTTGTTCTTTTGTTTTGAGAAGAAAATAAATTTCTCTTTCTCTTTTCCACTTGAGGGCTTGACAAAGAAAACTATGCTATCAGAAACATCAAGACAAAATAAAATATGTGGAAACAACAGCTATATCTTGAATTTTCTAACTTCAGTAAGATTAAATAGAGGTATTTAGTTAAATACTGTTCAGCATGAAACATCTTGAAATCCCCAAAATATTGCTATTACAGGTGAATATAACCGTATTTAAAATTTGTCAGTTATTTAAAAATACACATATGTTGTCAAACTTTGACAGACACTATACTGAAACAAGATCTCAACTTGTATCTAAGTAACTAATATACCTAAAACACAATATACATATGTATAAGCTATACAAATAAAATTAATCATTTAGTCCCTTTCTTTACAAATGCTTTCAGTAAAAAGATCTAAATTCTTGCCAGATGATTTAAATATCCTAGAAGGACACATTTCTAATGGTTGGAAGAAAATATCAAGGTGATAAACAAGATTATGGAGAAAAGGGAGGGTGGAAAAGTAAAAATATTTTCAATTAGTTAGAAATACTTTCAAACAAAACTAAATAGCCAATCATCTTATTATTTCTTTTGGAAATAGTTCTTTGCACAAAGGAATGCAAGCCAGCATCCATTACAAAGCTGTAGGAATCTTGTCCATAAAACAGGTTTAGTACAACATATAGCAATCTCCCATGCAGTCACACGATAAACAGAATATGTGAGCATTGATTCTAGGTGGTCTCCTTTCAAAGTAATACTTTTAAACCCAACAAAACAGCATCAAAACCCCCAAACTTTTAAAAGATCAGAAGCCATCTGCCAGAAGAAGCACCTCACACTAGAAGTTCTGTCTGTACTGAATATTTGTACACTACTTCATTTAAACAAAGCAAAACCAAGATAAACTGCAATATGTCCACAGCAGGTTCTATTTTTAACCAGTATTTTCCTGCCAGTACCAATTCATCCAAATAGAGAATCCTTCATTAATAATATAATTTATTTCAGTAGCTTTTTTCACTATGCTCAAGTGACATCTTAAGCTTTGAGAACAAGTTTCAACCATAGTTCATGTTGGCTTGCTGTAATGGGTTAAGCCCACCTGAGGCCTTCAGACTCCTCCCAGGGGGTGGTCTGACCTGCTCCCAGGTGCCATGTTTAGCCCACTCCCACTTCCTGCTGAGGACTTGCTATAAAAAGAGGTGGACATCTTGTCTTCTCTCTCTCTCTTGTCCTGCCTGCTTGACCAGCTCCTTGCTGTTCTGCTGCCAGACCACCACGTGCTCTCCAGCCAACAAGTGGGGATAGCAACCATTGTTCTTTGGAACTGTTAACTAACTGCATCATTCAGTCATCAAAATCCTACATCCTGCCTCAGCTCAATTGATTCAGCTCAATTTTACAAGTTTGAAACTTAACAAAAGAAGCAACTCCAATGCAAGTGGCCTAGACAACAATTGCTGTGCCCTCCCCTATAGCATGGGAGCACTTAGAGTTATTACTACAGCCACCTAAACCATTTCTTCCCACATGCTTTGAGAAGTGAAGATGCCCATATTTTCTTAAATCTGTTTCTGTCAACAAAGCTAGTTTTGCAAGGGACAATTTCCCTTCCTCTAACCTTCAGCCTTTTTTCCCCTGCTGTGTCTTCCTGCCGTAAGACCTTCCCAGCTATTCAGTTCACGAGTCTGCTCCTCCTAATCTCTCCTTCATTGCTGTGTTGCTGTGTCCACATGGTGCATGGGGGTACTTACAGGAGTCAGACATTAAGGGACCTGAGGTAATCAGGTTTTACATATTTTACTGAATCAAAACATAAGTCTTACTTTAATGAAGCCAATCATGCTATGCTTCCACACAAGTCACACTTAAAGATGGCCATCAAAACGTTTAGTGGAGAGAGGAGGAAGGAGCAAGGAAGCCCTGTAAATATGCAGAACTCAAGCTCTTGCTCAATTTCAGCTCTACCAATGCTCCTACTTGGTATGCCAATTCAATGCCTGAAGTTGGGAAAATGATTGTTTCATACTTCAAAGGAAAACTCTAAAACAAAATATGCAGCCTTTTTGTAACTTCTGATGTAATTGATAATCTAACTCAACAAGTCCATCTTGGTATAATTTTAAACCTTCCACCGATGATGTTCTGAGTGGCCTCATGGGCACAGTTACAATGCTGGAGTGATTTTTTTGCAGAGGCAAAGCTGGAACAAACATTTCTTATCCCTGGCTGCTTGTCACCAGTTCCCCTTATATTGCCCTCTCCCCATCCCTCCTGGTACATTAGGACATCTTTATGGTACTGTGCAGTGAATGGAGTTCGTTAAACTAAAAATATTCCACTCATCCTCCCTTTCCCTCCTCACTTTTGCCAGGTTAATTTTAAAACAGATCAGTTCTCTGTCCTTTTTCAAGAGGCAGCTCAGCTCAGTTGGAAGAGGAAGGGAGGAGGAGAAGATGCAACTTTGCCAGCCCAGTAATGTAAAACATACTGCAAAATCTCCTTCAGCCCACCCTGCCGCTAAGACATAACATATTCATGACATTACGGACTAACTCAGCGGTCCTCACAATCCTAGTTTGAGCTGGTGTTTGCAAAGTCTCAAAAGGAGCACATGCTATTCCTACAGTTGGAAAGAAAAGGTTTGCATAATCTTAACCCTCATATCCCAGGAGCCAGAACTAATTCCACGCTTTTCTGATTTGACTTGGGGATTCTACATCACCACAGATGGACTTAGGAAACGGCTCTTCACTGTAACCTCGTTTGAGTACTCATTTTTTGTTTGCGTTACTCTAGCTTACACGATGACAGCTATCAAGTCAGATTACTGAATGCCACTCACAGTCACACATGCCAAAGGAAAACATTAAGACCATCTAAATGGCAGAGTTAGGCTTAATACGGAGATTGCCAGGTATTACATTAAGTAAGGAATAATTCTAGACAAATTCGGACATTAAAAAAGTGCCAAATATATCTAGGCTTTTTTTCCTTTAAAAAAAACAAACCCCAAAACAGATGACTTCTTAAAACTCATTGGACTGTTCAGATTTAAAACTCATGTGAATTCCTAAAAATGCCCACTCCTAAAATGTAATTAATTTAGGCAAATTTAGGGAAGGAAAAAAAAAAAAGAAAGGAGGGGGTGGCGGCGACGAGAATGCAGGAGGGCATAATAATTACAAAATAATAACGATTAAAAAAACCCCAAAATTCCTCGTAGCCTCCTTTGTTCTTTCAGTGTGTTTACGAAGCCTCCGGAAATACCACGGCAAACATTCCAGCTCTACAGCAGCGCAGCCATGTGACCCCAAGGCACAGCAAAGAACTCCTGCCCCAAGTTACTTCACAGAACAGAAAAGTGATTTTACTACTTTAAACCAGGACACAAATCTAGGGGAATCTCCAGGAAATTTCCAAGAACAGTTTTAAAACAGGGCGGTTGCTTTCACGAGTGTGTGGGGTTTGGATTTTTTTTTTTTATTTGGTGGTGGTTTGTGGTTTTGGTTTGGTTTGAGGGGAGGGGAGGGCAGCGTTTAAAAAATTTGCTGCATTATTATGCCTGTACACATAATTTTTACAAGATCAAAGTCTTAGACTACATTTAGGGAGCATAAAATCAGCATACGCTTTTAGGCGCTACAAAAAACTATTTGTGATGTCCTCTACAACTCCTATTGGAGTTACAATCAGAACTCTTATTTCTTAATATAGCTGAAACCTTTTAATGGAAAAAATGGACACAGTTAAAACCTCTCCTCCTTCTAGTGTTCCAGTATGATTTCAATTAGAACTACTAATAGAAGGTTTTGTGCACATGAGCTTTGCTAAACATTATGGGAAAAGTACTGAAAATGTAAGCATGAACAACAAGCTACCGTGTGTAAGTAGTTGCAAGCAATCATTTAAAATGTAGACCTATAGCTGAGTGTCAGTTGCAATTTGTGTTTTGTATTAAAACAAAATAGAACAAAGCATCACCACACAAAAAGGAAAACAGTCATGCAATACAAAAGCACAGCAAAGGGCAGACACACAGCACTAACTTAAGTTTTGCAGCCATGTCAGAAATGTTTCTAATTATCAGAGGTAGAAAACGGATGGCATTTCTGCTGGAAGCAAGTTTTACACTTAGTCTTTCCTCTCCCCTCTCTTTCAGCCTGTAACTATTAGTCTTACACATTTTTCTACCATACAGCTTTCGAAAAGGTTGAGTTTTTCAAGACTGAGATCAGACAGAAATGTTCATCAAGAAATGCCTTCAGGTCAGCTGTCTGCAGCTCATCAAAGTGCAGCATTGAAAATATGGATGAGATGGAGTAGGATCATATGAGCATGGTAGAGCAAATAGAAATAAAAATAAATTTACATTCTCATTTTTGATAAACTTTTTTCCTGTGGGTTAAGCTACCATCTGTGCACCCCTGGTAGTGGTGGATACAAGTGTACTAACTCCTTCCTTCCCTCCGCCCCTTAAATTTCAGCAGCATTCAAAACAATTACCAACACATTAAAGTGTCTTTAATGCATTTAAGAAAATGACATGGAATGAAAGTGGAGATGACCCACATAAGAGTGTAAGGAAAGGCAGCTGGTCCACGAGAAAATTAAGGTGTGGACCAAACTCTTGAGAAGCTTTGAGTTACACTAGAAGTAGAACAATAATGAGATTATTTATTGCTTTATAAAATACTGAAAACATCTTAAACCCCCCCCCCAAAAGCCAAGCAAAAGCTTCAACAAGTTTGCTTTTTTTTTTTTTTTTTTAAGGGGGGGAGGCAACAGAAACCCCAGGGTGCCCTCTGTGTGTTCATTTTTAATTTTTTTTTAAAGTTCTGGACTTGAGCTATTGAGCACATTATTGAAACTACTGTTCATTTGTACTCAGGGATTTCTACTTTGTTTATTATAAATATACAGTTATTGGCAGCAAGAACAACATATTATTGCTTTGTTTTATAGCTTGAATGGCTCATGCAAAGAGTAATTTGTTTGTGTTCTGTATCAGGATCAATATTCTACCAGGGATAGCCCAAGGCATGTTTATGCTGAGGGCTCTGCTTGCAGTGTTTTGTGGTTGTAATCAATTGACCAAACAGGACTGCTTCTTAAAACAACAATAAACTTTGATAGTGACCAGATCAGCCATTAAAGTCTAAAATATGATGCAGCACCTGGAAAAAGACTGAAGGACCACAAGTGTTTTTACTGCCTGATGGTGCATAAAGTTTTCCTACCCGAGTAGTTCCCACTGGCCTTTCTTCCTCTTTGTAGCTGGGGACTGTTTCCTCAACACCCTTACATAACAAGATCCATTTTCCTGCAATAAAAATAAAGACACATTACATTTCCGCTCTCCGGTATTAGATGACATCATTTGAAGATCACTTAACATATTTAAAAAGAATTAAGAACATTTAGGAGTCCCAGGACCAAGCCTGGAGAATCAAATCTGAGGCTGGGTCACGGTTTCATCTAAGCTTTTCCACTTTTAAGCTTCTGAGACTCACTCCAGCAATTTAAGTTTTACAGGTTTGTTTGCCTATAACAATGAGGAAAAGATATAAAGCTCAACAGAGTTCTTGCTATCAAATTTGCCTGAGTCAAATAGTTTGTTGTCTTGTGGGGCTTCTTTTTGTTGTTGTTGTTGTTGTTTTGGTTGGTGGGAGTTTTTTTAATTTGGTTTGGGTCGTTTTTATTTTTTTTTTCAGTTAAAGGTATTGCTGACTTTCTTTTCATCTTTTTATAAAGGTTACTTGTTGACTATTCTAAGTGCAAATAAAAAAAGAAACCAACCTTCAAACTTTGCTTAAATGAATATGTCAAAATACCTCAAAACCCCCATCCTGTCTGTAGCAAAGCAAAGCATGTTTATAGACTACATTGGCAGAGCACTACAGCTTCTAGGAAATGCTCTTTAATTATAAAGACTGCAAAGGGAGACAGAGGAATGTTTATGGGCAGTATGCATTTTGTCATAGCCTTATACTACTAGGCAAATCTTCAAGAAAGGAACATAATGAGTAAGTTTTGCTGCTCTTTTGGCTAACTTCCAAATAAATTTTATGCAAAAAGAACCAATTCCCATCAAACACAAAAAGGCAAGTATTATGAAAAAACCCAAGGCACACAATTTTCAGGCAGTCCAGTTCCCTTCACTGAAGACCAGCTATGGAAGCTGGACACTTTCATAACAACTCACATGATGTGCAACTGATGTTGAGTTCACAAATGAAGAAGAGAAAACCTCAAGTTATTACACATAACTTTCTAGTCACATTCAGTATTTGCTCCGCAGTCATATTTACTCTGTTCACCGATAATTCACAAGAAATAAATACATGTCCAAAACCAATATGTTAGAGACAGTCAACCCACTCCAACAGGTGCAGATCAACTGACAGAACTCTGATGGTCTCCTCTCAAAACAAATGTCTACTTTCGCGAAGTTACTTATTGACAGGCACCCTGGGTGAATGATTGGCTTTTAAGGCCTCATTGAATTGTGAATGTTTTCCCCCAGAACATATTTATTCTCATTCGGAAGTCTTCCCCAGGGCTTTTGTTTTGCTTTATACAAGCCAGTAAAATTATGTTAATTGATGCAGATTTAGTATGTGTTAACATGACTTTCTCATCAAATGCAGACGGGATCTTTAATGAAGTTGGAATTAGTTATTTATTCAACTTCTAAGTTTGCTTCTCCGAACGATAAACTTTTGTTCTGTCTACCTCTGGAGCTAGATACCATTCCAAGTGTTATGGGATAGGACTTTGGCAAATCAAACGGTAGCATTTCCTTGGCAGCTTAAACTTTATCTCTTCCTTCTCTCTTCAGCATGCTTGCTTCCAACTCTGCATTTGTGCAGATTTTGTTCCCCCCCAGACTGGGGGAAGTAATTTCCTTCAGCATGTTGTCTTGTAAACAGCTGTGCCAATACAATACAGGAGCGATCAGCCATGATGGCAAAGGATAGGAGCAGAGGCTGTTTCAACCAGCTTTAACTGCACTGTTGCAACACACAAAGCAAACACTTCGCTCTCCTCTGCGTGTTAGATCTGCTCATCCGTTAAACTAGCACCGCAACTCTCCCTTCGTTTTATAAACCACCTCTTAAAAGGGCTATCCCATTAACATTTCTGTGAAATCACACTGCAGACCACCTAATCCTTTCACGAGTCAGATCCAAGATTTTTCTAAGGGCACTGGCACTGTCCTCACAAGCATCTGCACCCTGATTTCACCAAGCAACCTGCTGCTCAGGGGCTGTACCAACTTTCCCCAGTGAAGGCCTAACCTGACCACATAGCCTCAAGTCTGCTCTCAAATTAGCTTTTAATTGAATTTTCTCATTTATAGGAAGATCCCCAAAACAGTATGTCACACTTTGGGAGTGGTGGGCTACACCAAAAAATGGAAACACATAAGTGGAACTGGAAACATCTTAACTCCAGAATCAGCCACCCTTTTCGGTGCCAAACCATGGCCTCACTGAGTCACTGGTCGATACCACACAATCTCCACTCTTTTCACATTCATCTGCAGTTGAGCTGGAAGAGCAGACACTGAAAAGCATCCTGTCTTTCCTGAAAATATCCACCGGTGCCTGGTATGCAGGCTGTTGGGGCTGAACTGGGAAAGTGGCACACTGGGGTCGGGTCTCACTTGCCACGCTGCGGGGTCCAGCAGCGGGAACAAAAAATGCCTCTTTTTTGGCCAAGCTTTTGAGGCTCCACACAGCTTCAGGACTTCTTATGAGGTGACTTCTACAGCAGCACATATGTGTCGCATTACAAGTATATGACAGACAAAGCTCTAGCTCCAAGCACATTACACTTTAAGAATCAATAGGGTGAGGCAGGCCACCAGCAGGAACAGGGAAGGCTGTGGAAGCAACTTTGCCTCTCCTGCAATACTAGGAATTTTCCCTTGAAGCCAGCTGCCCAAAGTCTCATCATCACAAAGATTTCAGCTTTGAGATTGTTTGTTTACAAAGATCTACCTCTAGGCTTCCCAAGTTCAAAAGCAGAGCTATAAGGGCGATTAAGGTGACCTATAAAGACTCAACAACTGGAAAAGCAGTATAAGAATCCCTCAAATTTGTTGTCTGGACATTGTGGGCAAAACAATCTCAACTCAGAATTATTTTTTTTTACTTATTGCTGATTAATACACTTCTAATTATTTTTTCAGGAGTTGAGGTAAAACAAAAAGGAGACTAAGTGGTTCAGCAAACACTCAGGGAAACTCTTTTCCTCTCTTTTCCCAAGGCTCAACTTCAGTCAAGCTCCATCTCTCTCCTTTTCCTAGCCTAACTTCCCTTGCTTCCACCATGCCTCAATCCAGCCCAATACCTTTGGCAAGGGGACAGGCAGCATAGAAAGCTGTGGGTTGTATATGCAATGGTTTCCATGTGCTCCTCCCTGCTTCTCATTTGTCCTTCCATTGCTCCTTGAAGCTTCATTCAATTGATTTACCCAGTCCTAGCCTGGACTCCGCTGACCCCTATCCCTCATGGGGCAGCTTCAGTCTCTCAGGGGCATTCCTGAAGGGCAGCCCTGGCAATGCCCCACACCATGCAGCCCCTGCCACCAAACACAACGATTCAGGCAGAATATAATACCACACAGCTGCAGTATTTTTTTTTTTTTGCATGGTGCTCTGGCTTTTAAGAGATTTTGCCAAGATGAATCAATGGAAAAGGTCAATATACATAAGGTAAACACCCAGAGCAGACTGTGCATCACAGCAAGTCTTAAAATTAAAGCATACAAGAAAGACTGAAGGGGCAAACTGGAATAAATCTAACAGGGAAGCTACACAGCACAGAGCTCATGTGTATGTTTTCAAAGTCTCAGATGTATCATTGCAATAGGCTTGGGTCAAGCACAAACAACTTTTTCTGCTTTCTCATCACATCATGCTCCCACCAGCTGGATTTAAATTCTTAGAGATTAATCTATTATAGATCTTCCTTGACTATGGTAGGTCTTCCTGGAGTCTTCCTCAGCCTCATCCTCTGAGGAACGAAAAGATGGACCACAGGGTATCTCACTGTCTACACATCAGCACTCAGCCTGTGATGGATCAAAGTAACTGTAAAACTCCAAAATTCTAAGGGCAACCAAGGGCAAAACCTTCAGTTTCCATACACGAAATACCATTTGGGTCCTATATACCCAAATAAAAATGAAGAGATAGCAAATACTGAACACACATACAGAAATTCTTGGCAAACAGAAACACTGCCAAGATAATTAAGTGCGCTGTACAATCTTCTTACAGAAATACATAATGCAGGTGCACTACATTTCTACTTTTCCAAGTTATTTCCAAGTTTCAGTATTATTCTCCTTGAATTGCAGCATATGTCCAAACTCAAAATTCCTGTAAAACCACATCATGTCAGCAATGTTATCCAGGGCTGTAACTGGGTCATAAGTGAAGAATACAAAGTGCTGCACTTCCTAAATAAGTTTACCAGTCAACAAGCATATTTCTGCTACGTCGGAAATTTTGCAACTTCTACTGAGTGTTTAAATACTACATGTAGTCCTTGTTAGGTATCATAGACATCCATTGACTCACAAGTTTTTTAAAACTTGAGCTTTCTTGAAATTCTAATGCAACTGAATTCAACACTGAGTCTATGACTGATAAGCATCAGATGCTGTCATCTGAAAAAGCGGTAAATTTCTAGTTTTATATATGAAAGAGATGCATTAAATCTTGCTAAAATAAGGAGTGCAAAATAGGTAGGGGATTTGGAGGAGGGAAAAAGAGAGAGAGGCTAAGTTCAAAGCAGGTGTTTCCTAGGCAGAGATGAGGTAATGAAGGAGACCAAAGACCTAGAGATGAGGAAGGGGTGTGGACAGAGATACTGCAGATTCAAACATTCAGCTTTACTTACACCTAGACTAGGCCCTCAATCATTCTTATTAAAATAAGAATGATAAAGCACATAAACATAATACCAAAATGCAGCAGCCACATGGCTGAGAACATTAATCTGACAGAAAGGATGAACATTCCTTTCAGAAACAAGCAGCAGGAAATCCCCCAAAAGTGGCCATGCTGCACTAAACCCACTGTGTTCCTCAACTGGCACCAAGAAATGCATTCTCCTCCCTGCCCCCATGAGTCCTGGCATCAGCCCCCTGCCTGCATCCCACCTGGGCTCTTCACACCTCTCAAAGTCCCAGGCAAACCCTCAGCCAGCACTGTTATGCTATTGAAGTTTCTTCCCAGAAGAGGAGCAGGTTGTCCCTGGATGAATTGCAGGGGGCTGTGATGGCAAAGCTCGCTGTGTCCAATGCTGTGGATTATTGGACATGCCCTCAAACCTGTGGTTGCTGTATCACATTGTTACTACATCCAGTTCTGGAGGACTCAAGTGGATTGAACTGCCAACTCATACGCACAGGGTAACTAACACTGCTAACCTTGGCTTAAAGTAAACCATTGCTCTAGAGATTGGACATCTTCTGTAAAATCCCATTTTTAGAGACAATTTGCCATCTCTTTCCATGGCAACTTTTTCAGTTTATTTCAGAAAAGCTTTTACCCTTCCTTTTCCCTTATACCTTACTGTACTGACACAGTCTTAAAGAATAACCCACACAAGCCCAGCCATGGAAGTGGTTCCAAAGAACAAAGGCTGCTTCTGGCATAGCCAGTGCATCTGACTCTCCCTAGGTACAGCAGCCTCCATATCCTCCACAGATACACAGTACTGCAAAAGCTACTGATTTCTTCTCTGCTTCTCCTTGTGTTGGATACATAATAAATTGTAGGCAGGAGAAGTCTAGTAAAATTACACTGAAAGTATCAACTAAGGGTAGAGGGTGAGTCACAAACAAGTTCTGCAACTGATCTTGCCAAAAGAATAGGCAGAAGGCTGACCTTAAAAGAAAGCAGTACGCATGAACAAGATGAATCTGTTAAAAAAAAAAAAAAAGTATATATATAATTTAACTCCAGACAGGCAGTGGAGTAGAAGCAGAGTGTCTCAGGTTCTGCTAAAGAAGATTATTGCCACATCTAGCAGTTAGTACCCACCCAAGTAGTGTGCCGTCAACTTAATTCTCAAACAAGACTAACAGAACAGCAAGACAGGATTAGACATGCTTGGTTTTTAACTATTAGTTTCTCTCTCTGGTGGAATACTATTAGCACAGCACTGGCATCAAAATTACTACCCTTCAAAATGCACAGTGTGCATTTTTAATTTTACATGTAGCAGTTATGTCATATGAGGGTATTTTTCAATTTAAAGTGGTAAAACATATTTAATCTGTTTTGAGAAAAGAACAAATTGATTTAGTGAGCAGTTCAAGGTTCTCCCTGGAGATGCTTATCCATGCTCAGCTATGTGGATATAAGTTGAGATTTCACTAAATTAATTTTAATTGTAGGTCGTAAGAAATGTCAAGGTATAAACCACCCAGGAATACTAAAAATTAAGCCATCAACTCTGAGACTAACAAACATCTTACCTTTGACAGGAGAATATTTCTTTTAGATCTTTATGACTTACTACTTAAGCAGAGCACCAGAGCAAACATCTTACAGTTGCCTGTAATACATCTACATTATTTCTGCTTGTGGTGAGGGAAAAAATCCAGCCCTAAAATCAGGGGAGAGAACAGCAGGAAAGCTGAAACACCACAACCCAAATAAGACGCAGGTAAACACAATTTCGGAGATCCAAGCCTTTTATGCAAAATAATGTCACAGAAATAAAAGTACTGAAAGGAATAATTGCACAGATGCCTCAGAAGAAGAATCCTATCTTGGGATTCAATAGCTAGAAGCAGTCTTTCTCCCCATCTTCCCTTTAAATCATTTGGTCACAGCCGAGAAGCGCTCCTTGCTGTCTATCACACAAGCCATTATGCAAGTACTCCAAACTGGTATCCCGGATCCCGGTTTTCTGGTCGCCTGGATGGCTGCTGGGTAGAGTCCAAGGCCTCTCCTCCTACCAAGCCCTGCCAGGCTGCACACGCTGAAACTTGAGGTTATCGGCAGCTCGGGGAGGCAGCCAAGAACAGGCAACGTTGCACAATTTGTGTTCTGTGTGGACATCTGAGCTGGAAAGACAGCCATTTCAAAACAAGCTGAACTTGCCTCAGGATTTTCAAGTTTCACTGCAGGCTGTTTCTAAACTCTTCCACTGATAGCATTTGTAAATCTCGGACTAATTTTCTGTGACACTGAAAGCGGGAGGGAGAGATCCCTCCTAAACAAAACCCCAGCACTGCTTCACCGACCTCACTCCCTGCATCTAAATAAACATCCACTCGCTTCTCTCCTGTCCTCAAAAGCCCTTTCTCTCCAACACGCCAAAAGCTTTTAACCCGCGTTCAATCCACGAGCAGCTACTCCCTGTTCCACACACGCGCTGCTATGGCAAAGCCACTCCTCTGTAAGAAGTGAGCCCTGGAAAATCTCGCTCAGATAGCCTGAGATGTGGCTGGCAGAGACCCCGCTGCGTCCCTCCGGGAGAGGGGGCTCCCGGCGGCAGAGCTGGCCAGCGGGCTCTGTCCACGCCTCCGCTTCACAAGCGCACAGGAGGCTCGGCAAGGAAAGGACACTGTCGTCAAGAAAGCGGGCAGAGTATTCCAACAACTGAGGCAGAGGCAAACGTTGTCTTCTGGCAGCTCCTCTCTGAGGGTGGGATGGACATCTGAGGAGGGGTGAATTAGAGAGAGAACAGCTGTTTGCTCCATGAATGAGTCACAGGACTCAGTATTAATTTTTCCTCCCAAGAGAATATGCCCCCATGCCAGCCCACCCACCGTCCTATAAAACAAACAAATATATAATGGAGGTCAGGGAGAGGGAGGTCTGTAAGAGAAAAGCAAAAAAACCGGGAGCGGAATACCCAAGCATTTAACATTTACATAAGAATGAAATGTTTCATTAATTACATACAGAATCAATTTGCAGCTATTTTCCTTAAATTTCTCAGTCAAACCCACAGATTTTAAGCACTTTGAACTGTGCTTTACCAGTAATTGTGGATGAATATTTTAGATCAGTCTTGAATCACTGTACTGCACACACTAAATGAACTAATAAGCTGCTCATGTGTGGACTGCTAATGCATTTTCTTTCTTTCCTAGGCAGATGGAGTGCAGCCTCAAATCAGCTGAATTGGCTACTGGGAATCCTGAGAAAGGCTTAGAAAAATCTTTAGTTCTACCATTCCATTAAAAAGACCACTCAACAGCCTGCATGGATTAAAAAGGAGCCAAGAAGATGCATGAAAATACAAACAAGTTAACAGAAAAATGAAGGAAGAGTTGCACATTTCACATGACTGTTGTAGCCTCCAGAAAGTGATAATGAAATATGAAATGTTATTACAAGACTATCAAATAGATGAACATCCTTGCCATCTATATGATATTTATCACAATATGTCCATTTAGGGACAGTCATTTAAAATCACATATAGTGGCATATCAATCTTAAGATGTATTCTAGTTTACAGAATCATCTGTTGAGCCACCAAGACATCAGAATACTTAATTGCACTTTGGGGATGCTTTCGGAGATTACAAGTTCCCGTATTTCAAGCAGATGACACCCTGGTCACCAAGCTGGAAAAACATGGACTTGATGGGTGGACAACTCGCTGGATAAGGAATTGGCTGGATGGTCGCACACAGAGAGTGGTGATCAAGGGTACAATGTCCACCTGGAGACCAGGAAGGACATGGAACTTCTGGAGAGAGTCCAGAGGAGGGCCACAAAGATGATCAGAGGACTGGAGCACCTCTGCTATGAGGACAGGCTGAAAGAATTGAGGCTTTTCAGCCTGGAGAAGAGAAGGCTTCGAGGAGACCTTATAGCAGCCTACCAGTATCTGAGGGGGGCCTACAGGAGGGCTGGGGAGGGACTATTCACAAGGTCTTGTAATGACAGGACGAGGAGGAATGGGTTCAAATTGGCGGAGGGGAGATTTGAACTAGATGTTAGGAAGAAATTCTTCACAGTGAGGGTGGTGAGGCACTGGAACAGGTTGCCCAGGGAGGTTGTGGCTTCTCCCTCCCTGGCTGTGGTCAAGGCCAGGCTGGATGAGGTCTTGAGCGACCTGATCTAGTGGGAGGTGTCCCTGCCTATGGCGGGGGGGTTGGAACTGGATGATCTTTGAGGTCTCTTCCAACCTAAACCATTCTATGATTCTATGAATTTTTGGTAAAACACCACCCAAACAAAAAATACACTTGTAAGTTGTGTTATATGAAGAATCTTTGTTCCTAAGAAATATGGCTTCTTGGTCATCTTACTGCTATGGAGGCCAGAAGGTTGCAAGGAAAACCAGGTTTGAAGCATAGGAAGGATGTAATATACTCACACATGTTGAAAACTTGTAGGAATCTTATGCAAGGTTTATGAATCTTTTTTAATTCAAGCATTTGGGTAATTCATGTGTGTGAATGGCAATCACTTCCAGTCCCTAGCCTACATAAAAGAAGCAACTGAATACAACTTCAGATGGAAAGACTGCTTTAATGTCATTCAACCCATGTTTAATTTTGTGGAGGTTTTTTCATTTTGTCTTATACCACTGTGGTGGTGAAAGATACAGGCTGTACACCGTTTCTTTTAGAATAAGCAGTGATTCAAGTTGTATCTGTGTTCTCTGTTTCACTTTGCTGGGCATGGCACAAGGCAGGGTATATACAGGAAGCAGAACAAACTAGTTAATCCTCAGATAAATTATTCTTTAACTTGCACACATTAATGTCTCTGAAGTGTGGGTGCATATGTTTAATTTCATACATGAAAAGGACATTTAATCTATGAGAACACTTAAAATCATAGAATCATAGAATCATAAAATGGTTTAGGTTGGAAGAGACCTCAAAGATCATCCAGTTCCAACCCCCCCGCCATAGGCAGGGACACCTCCCACTAGATCAGGACGCTCAAGACCTCATCCAGCCTGGCCTTGAACACATCCAGGGAGGGAGCAGACACAACCTCCCTGGGCAAACTGTTCCAGTGCCTCACCATCCTCACTGTGAAGAATTTCTTCCTAACATCCCGTTCAAATCTCCCCTCCGCCAATTTGAACCCATTCCCCCTTTTTCTGTCATTACAAGACCTTGTGAACAGCCCCTCCCCAGCCCTCCTGTAGGCCCCCTTCAGATACTGGTAGGCTGCTATAAGGTGTCCTCGAAGCCTTCTCTTCTCCAGGCTGAAAAGCCCCAACTCTCTCAGCCTGTCCTCATAGCAGAGGTGCTCCAGCCCTCTGATCATCTTTGTGGCCCTCCTCTGGACTCTCTCCAACAGTTCCATGTCCTTCTTGTGCTGGGGGCTCCAGAATTGCACACAGTACTCTAGGTGGGGTCTGACAAGAGCAGAGTAAAGGGGGAGAATCACCTCCCTTGCCCTGCTGGTAATGCCTCTCTTAATGCAGCCCAGGACACGGTTGGCTGTCTGAGCCGCGTGTGCACACTGCAGGCTCATGTTGAGCTTCTCATCCACCCAGACCCCCAGGTCCTTTTCCTCAGAGCTGCTCTCCAGCCACTCACCACCCAGCCTGTATTTGTGCTTGGGATTGCAGCGACCCAGGTGCAGGACCTTACACTTGGCCTTGTTAAATTTCATGAGGTTAGCCTGGGCCCACCTCTCCAGCCTGTCCAGGTCCCTCTGGATGGCATCCCTGCCCTCCAGCAAGTCAACTGTGCCACACAGCTTGGTGTCATCTGCAAACTTGCTGAGGGTGCACTCGATTCCTCTGTCCATGTCGCTGACAAAGATGTTAAACAGCACTGGTCCCAGCACTGACCCCTGAGGGATGCCACTTGTCACTGGTCTCCAGGTGGACATTGTGCCCTTGATCACCACTCTCTGTGTGCCACCATCCAGCCAATTCCTTATCCAGCAAGTTGTCCACCCATCAAGTCCATGTTTTTCCAGTTTGGTGACCAGGGTGTCATGTGGGACAGAGTCAAAGGCCTTACTCAGGTCCAGGTAGATGACATCAGTTGCCCTTGTCCACTGCTGCTGTGACTTTATCATAGAAAGCCACCAAAGTTGTTAGGCATGATTTGCCCTTGGTGAAGCCATGCTGGTTATCATCAGGCACCTCTGCTTTGTTCTCCATCTGTCTTAGCAGAGCCTTGAGGAGGATGTGACTGAATCTCCCTATTCTGTAGCTCATGAACCACAGAGTTCAATGAACTATTTGATTTCACTTAAGACACAATCATAAAGCTTAAGTGCAAATGCATAACTAGGAGTACAATACATGCCTACATATGCCAACACTGCATGCGGGTTTTATTTCTTAAAAATCCTGAAGTGACAGCACACCTCAGTCTAACTAGATCATTATTCATTAGTACAGAGGAAACAATACTTGAAGTCAAGAGTAGAATTTGAGACAAGCACTGCAGTCATGACCAAGCTTTATAAAGGTCCCACACTTTTAAAGTTACAGCATATTCCCTTGCTGCTAAATTGAACTGAGACTGCTGTCTCAGTTGCATTAAATTATTAGCTAATTAGCTCTAAGTAAGGACAACAGTGTGTTGATGCTGGCAAGCTGTGAAAAGAACATTTCAGCAGAGAAGATCAATAGCATTTTTGTCTGGCTTACAATAAGAAAACCACTGGCCCAGGTTATGAGTTTAAGCCATTTTTCATTTGGCAGACAAAACAGCACTAGTGACAGATCAATACAGTAACTTTATGATAGGCTGCTGCTCCTGCAGATGGCAGGCCCATAAACGGGCATCATTTTTAAGGCTTGAAGCAATCCATTACTTAGACAGAAACCACCTGACCTTTTATAATATTTAGACATTCCTACACAAAAAGGAAATTCAGAAAATAGGTAAAATCAGGAGGATTAGCTACCCTGTAAGACAGAAGGGAATATTAGCTGTTTCAAAGTCACTATTTAAATTAATAATCTTCTCTGACACTTGGGAGATCACACTATAGCCACAAGGGTGGCTTCAGGTAACTATTTTTCCCCTCAAAGAAAACGTTATTGGGCATCAGCTCTTATTTGATGCTCTTTTCTTATCTTGGAATAACAAGAGTATATTTACAAATATTTTTTTCTAAAAAAAACAAACCACAAATAAACCATTTCAATGTGCCCTTAAAACATGAGTCACTTTGTAACACAGTTTCAAAGGAGTGGTTCTTTTCCCCATATTGCAATATACAACCCGTAGTGTTAGCACAGGCAGTTTGCATTTCCCACCAGTATTAGGATTGCCTGTAGTGTTCCAGTATTTTAACAAACATAAAGGTAGAGAAGAGGAATGTTTTGTAATTATATTGTTTTTATGGTAAAACCACTAGCTGAAGAGAATGTACAAGATAGCACCTTAATAAATTATTCAGACCAGATCTTCTTATGAGGACACAGGTGGAGCATCTGGCCCCATCTTCACAGTCTTCTCTTTACTATTAACATGAAATAACCACAGAACATGGTAAATTAATCATACAGCCAGCTTGCCTCTGCCTCCCCATCTGAGGCTGGTTTGTGTCAATTACTAGAGAAATATCTGCTTAAGCAGGAAACTAATTTTACAAAAGCACATCGGGTTTGCAGGCTTTCATCAATACATTTTGGTTGCTGTGAGTAACTAATTAACGTTAATGTCAACATAAAAGATAGAAGAAGGAGGAAAATATTAATGAACACAATATAAAAACTACTCTGGCTGGTTCTTCCCTGTACAGTACTGCCAAGCAACTGGCTTCCAGTCTGTGCCTGAAATCTGAGATGTTACTAATTTGGTCACTAATTTTACCATGCATGATGTAAGCAAACAGCACTACATTTCCCCCTTAACTAATGCCAATTATGCACATTATTAGTTTAAAATACAGCAGAATATCACCCAAGACAGAACAACTAGAGACCAGCCAAAAGGCTTCTATGAATAGCTTGGCACATACGTACACAATGCTCCATTTGCCAATGATCTGCTTTGCCCCAAAACTACCTCCCCTGTACCTCCTACAAGATCCTACACACATCAAACTCAAAGACCTCAAACTAGGTATTGTATCTTAGTTTTTAAAAATCCCATTTCTTTAAAGTCAAAGGCAAAGGATGGTTTCAACAGTTTCAAGCTTACAGTGTCACCTCTTTTCAGTATGCACAAGGACTCTCTTTATTCCCAACTGCAGTTACACATGCTGGCTGCCATGCCTGCCAGCCACCAACATTTGCTTTCAGCCCAGAGACTCTGCCAGTGCCAGCCTACCACAAAATCACTGGTGCAAACACATAGAACAGCAGGCTGCAATTCTGATTTGCAGGACAAAATATCCTTAAAGATGATGCTTCACTGACCACGCTGAACAAGAGGCTAAATAAACTAAATGGCTTGGGTTTTGCCATTAGGGTTTCTTGTTTTGTACTTTGGGGTGCCTTAACAACATTGTTTCAATTTTAAGATAATTCAAAGCATTTAACTCATGCAACATCTGTACAGATGCAGGTCACAACCCCATGCTGGTTGTCCCAAAAGAACTCTTCAGCCTCAGCACACCTAGGATGCATATCCCATTTCAGCTCTACTGCTGACTCTGGGAAGTAGACAAGACAACTTGGGTCTCGGCTGCATTGGGACTAGCTAAAAGCAGTGTTGGGAGGAGCAATCACGTCACCTGTCATTTGACTACCCAAGGAGTCTGCTCAAAGAGAGGCAAGAGCAATGGGAAAGTCTGCTCTTTGCCTTCAGGAAGTAGGACACCACATTGCTTCTGCACCTGGAGTGACTACTACATGCTTTTGGGTACAGTGGTTCCCTGTTACGCGTTTGCTTTAGCACGTCATTGACTTTAATCCCACTTCTCTACTGAGCATACTAACTCTTTCCAATTCTTATGCTTTTCCCCCTTCTTTTTCCTATATCCTAAGGATCTCTGTTCCAATGCACAATTTCATTCTCAACATCTTCACCACAGTTTGGACTTACTGTTCCTGCCTCTGGTAAGGTCTGAACTACACTCTTCGTGCCAGATTGGTTTCTGCAGATGCTTGTTCTTTTCTTTCATCAGATTCCCTGGACTAAAACTAAAATAGCTTTAGTCAATAGGGACATAAACTCTCCTTATTGCTATTATAGTACTAAAAATGACACAATCCTTGTCTGAAGATAGCACCATGTGAACAGTTTTATAGACTTTAACATTACCACCAATGAAGCGAAACCTTATCAATGACCTCTGCAATTTCTTGTTGAAGACTTTGTACATAAGTGGCAAATCCACAGATACAAGTGACCATGCAGAAACTTTACTACTGTTCAAGCAGTTAATTAAGTTGAAGGGAAATGAAACCAAAGACAAGCTTCCAACACTACACCAAACATCTCTGTTGTTGTGGTTCCAGACTCCAGATTAGCCACAAAACCCACAACACTTTATCACTTACTTGTCTTCCCTAATAAAATCTGGCTTGCAAAAAACTGTATCTTAATGGTTGCTTCATAGCCATCCAAAAAAAGAAAAATGGCTCTTTACTTTGTATTTTGGACATTGCCTTCATGTAAGATACACCTATTTCAAGACAGACTTTGCCGTTGTAACAAAATTAAAAACTTTTAGTTGGATAGCAAAGCATTTCTGAAAGGCACCATCACTTCATTATGCATAGGGCCACGATCGTATTTGACTCCGTGATGGTGATCAGAAGGCAAGATCACAAGGCATACATTCATAACACAAAAAAGGAGATTAGAATACTGAATTGACATTAGACACTGTTTATACTACTATCCATCAAAGCCAATCCTTTCGAGTGTAGTAAAGTGAAAGTATTATAATTAGTGAGTTCATAATACCATTTAATCAAGTGTGGAGCTGGATCACATTGGGCAGTATACCAAAAACAAAACCACATGAAGCAGTACAATACTGAGTCCAAGAACGGGCACACAAATTCTTCAGGGAAAAAACAAGTTACTACAAAGCCATGTTTGTTTCCAAGTACTCAATCAAGAGAGTTTGCATAAGATGTAATTCTACATCATGAAAAATAAGTTCTTTCAGAAATTGATAATAAAATATGACCACAAAAATGTCTTTTGATTCCTACAGACAGACCCCCCCCCAGATTTGAGTTCTTAACCTGTGAATTAATTATTCATAGTTTTATTATGTATGAATAAACCTGATTGATACACACAGTAAATCAAGAACTCAACCACTGAATGTTCCCAGAAAAACAAATGAGATCTGGGGCACAAAGTGTTACCATACAGTTATTACTTATTTCACAAATGTGGCTAAGAAATTTTAACAGACTTTACCCTGATCTTCATTTGAGGCCTTGAGAGACCAAATATGACTTCCCACTATAATACATAAATAACAATAAATTTACCATATGCATATAATGAAGTTACCAGGGAAGTGTAATTTAACATTTTATTTCCAAAGTTTTACAGACTGGTTTCTTCCCTCCCTGCCCATAGTGCTCAAGTTCTTTTTTATAATTGCACATCAAAGGGAAGAAAGATGCTGAGATCATATGCTTTTATCACTTATTCTACAACAACTTATTAAGTTAGAACTTGTACTGATTTAATGGGTCATCTGCACATCTAAAATACTTGGGTGCTTAGTTTTGTAGGAATGAGCATCCCAAAAAACTTACCCTATCATTACAGAAGGAACAGGAGATTTTAATAGAATGGGTCGAGTTGGAATGGACATTGAGATCATCTACTTCAACCCCCCTGCCATGAGCAGGGACACCTCATAACTACACTTGGTTGCTCAAGGCCTCATCTAGCCTGGCCTTGAACTCCCGCAGGAGAAGGCATCTACAACTTCTCTTAGCAACCTATTCCACAGTCTCACCACCCTTCTAACTGAATAAATTTGTCCTAAGATCCAATTTAAACCTACTCTCTGTCAGCTGAAAACAAGTCTGCTGTGTTCAATCACCAGATATTCTTAAGAAAAGTCCCTCTTCAGCTTTCCTGTAGGATCCTCTTTCCACAAGAGAAGGTGCTGTGCTGGACCTAGTCCTCATCAACAAAGAGAGGCTGGTGAGTGAAGTAAAGCTGAAGGGTACCCTAGGATGCAATGACCATGAAATGGTAGAGTTTAAGATCCTCAAAGCATCAAGGAGGGTACACAGCAAACTCACTCCTCTGGACTTCAGAAGAGCAGACTTCAGTCTCTTCAGGAATCTGCTCAACAGGGTGCCATGGGAAAAAACTCTGGAAGGAAGGGGGTCCCAGGAAAGCTGGACATTGCTCAAGGATCACCTCCTTCAGGCCCAGGAGCAATGCATCCCAAAAAAGAGGAAGGCAGGTAAGAATGAAAGGAGGCCTGCATGGATGAATGGAGAGCTCCTGGACATGCTTAGACACAAGAAGAAAGCCTACAGAGAGTGGAAGAAAGGACAGGTAACCTGGGATCAATACAAAGATATTGTTTGTGGAAGCAGAGATCAGGTTCGAAAAGCTAAAGCACAGCTGGAGTTGAATCTGGCTGGGGACATTAAGGGGAACAAGAAGAATTTCTTCAGGTATATCAGTGAGAAAAGGAGGACTAGGGAGAA